>JAZHYW010011794.1:0-49845 GCA_037355805.1 Ixodes ricinus
TTAACATTAAACTCATGATTTATCATGCCCTTTTCCGGTCTCATATAAATTATTGTCACCTCTTATGGGGCACAATAACAATCTTCGAAGTTAAACAAAATACTGTTACTTAAAAAAAAAAAAAAATACTACGCATCATCGCGGATGTACACTACTTATATCACACTAAACCGCCGTTCGAAAAATTCAAGATTATTGCCATTACAAATATGCGCGTGTATCGTCTTTTGTATGCTTTCCTTTTCGGAACAAATGAATACATTAAATTTCTTTGGCGCACCTCGACTTGAATAAAAAGGAAATCTCGATCAGTATGCGCTGCTCAGAGATATGGTATGTTCCTCATTTCCGCACGAATCATGCTTTACAATCCCTACGCCATATGTTACCTTCTCTACTCAACAGGTACCATCTAGAATACATAGATATATACTCTCTGACTAGAGCTGAATTGTATACGTGTTTTATCTAACGCGAATGTCTCTGTATGACATTTTTTTCTTTTTCTCGCTTTCGCATATAATGCTTGCTGCCGAACGTTCCTGCGCCCTCACTTGTTTACTTTGTTTATTGTTACTTAAAGGGGCCTTGCAATCATAATTAAGCGTCTACCTTTTTTGCGGTTTCCACGTCTCTTGGGGTTCGGGGCAAGCCAGCGGGCACGGAGAGAGTCACTAAATATCAGTGCGTCATATTTTAACCGGACGACGCGGAAACCTCCTCCACCGACGGGGCGACCCGCGGTACCGAAAGCGCGCGTAATGTGACGTCTTAGGTCCTGGGCTTACTACTGGTCAGAGCCGCTAAAAGCTTCTTTTTTAGTCGAAATACAAAATATAAGTGGCGCGAACCGTTTCAATTATTTATAAAAGTAGTTTTTGTTCAGTATTTGAGATCAGAAAAGAAACAAATGCAGTTTATAAAGTACGGAAACAAGAAATGATCCGTCGACATACCCGCCACCAATCGGTGGAAAAGGCGGCGCCTACTAGAAAGGAGTAGTGGGATCAGGCGCCGACACGGAAAGGTCCCGGATGTACGCGGCGGCGCTGCGGCCGTAGGGACCGAAGGACCCGGCCGGCTCTGGAGCGTTCCCAAGGCCTTCGGTGAGCAGCTTTGTCTTGCGGTTTGGCCGTTTCGCGGTATGGCAGCGCGAAGTGGCTCCATTCTGAACTGATCTTTACCCCGTGTTTGCTGTCGTTTGTGGCCAATGAAGTGTCATGCCGAATTTGTGTTTAATCGCGCAGCAAATGCAATGAGAGCCGCTCTAGCTGCCCGCTACATACAGCCTATCCAGAACACGCTTTAGTGGCGCCCTCTCGCGCCGTCGACACGGAGTACGGCAGCCGTGAGCGCTCGCTCAGCTCACCACCCCTCGTCTAGTTCACGGCCACTCAAGCAACCAAGGACGTCATGAAGGAGGTTATTTTTTGCTTGTTTTTGTAATTTTAATTTGCCTATAACTTCTAAAATAAATCGAAATTCGAGAAAAGAAAAGTGTCATTAAGTTACTACGTTCAGTGCGCTCAGGTTTGGTGCAAATTAAAAACGAGTGAAAAAGCCATTGCAGGGCCCCCTTTAAAGGGGCCCTGCAATCACATTTAAAGGGGCCCTGCAATCATATTTAAGCGTCTACCTTTTTGCGGTTTCCACGTCTCTTGGGGTTCGGGCAAGCCAGCGGGCACGGAGAGAGTAACTAAATATCAGTGCGTCATATTTTAACCGGACGACGCAGAAACCTCCTCCACCGACGAGGGCGACCCGCGGTATCGAAAGCTCGCAAAATGTGACGTCTTTGGTCCTGGGCTTATTACTGGTCAGAGCCGCTAAAAGCTTATTTTTAGTCAAAATACAAAATATAAGTGGCGCGAACCGTTTCAATTATTTATAAAAGTAGTTTTTGTTCAGTATTTTAGATCAGAAAAGAAACGAATGCAGTTTATAAAGTACGGAAACAAGAAATGACCTGTCGACATACCCGCCACCAAGCTAACCAAGCGGTGGAAAAGGCGGCGCATACTAGAAAGGAGTAGTGGGATCAGGCGCCGACACGGAAAGGTCCCGGATGTACGCGGCGGCGCTGCGGTCGTATGGACAGGAGGATCCGACCGGCTCCGAGCGTTCCGAAGGCTTTCGGCGAGAAGCTTTGTCTGGCGGTTTGGCCGTTTCGCGGTATGGCAGCGCGAAGTGGCTCCCGTTCTGAACTGATCTTTACCCCGTGTTTGCTGTCGTTTGTGGCCAATGAAGTGTCATGCCGAATTAGTGTTTAATCGCGCAGCAGATGCAGTGAGAGCCGCTCTGGCTGCCCGCTGCATGCAGCCTATCCAGAACATGCTTTAGTGGCGCCCTCTCGCGCCGTCGACACGGAGTGCGGCAGCCGTGAGCGCTCGATGAGCTCCACTACCCCTCCTCTAGTTCACGGCCACTCAAGCAACCAAGGACGTCATGAGGGAGGTTATTTTTTGCTTGTTTTTGTAATTTTAATTTGCCTATAACCTTTAAAATAAAGCGAATTTCGAGAAAAGAAAAGTTTCACTCAGTTACTACGTTCAGTGCGCTCAGGTTCGTTGCAAACTAAAAACCAGTAAAAAAGTCCTTGCAGGGCCCCTTTAAAACGCCATTGCCTTAAAAATTGCCTTCTCAAAATTTTCACACGCATCCGATATTAGTGAAAACTTGTGATAAAGTGTTTAGTGATTTGCCAACTTCACGACAGACTAGTTTAGAAAAGTGTGAACTCGGCGTTTATTTTTTAATTAGCCATGTTGCGTTGATCTCCATGTGTTCTCCCATAGGGCGGGCCGCCTCCTGGAACCCTGAGTACCACGTGACTCGCACTGAGCTGCTCTGTCGGCCATGTTGTCGGCAAAACACGCGGATCAAAGGATTGCGCTACTCTGCTCCGTAGGAGCTATTAGAAGTTTTAGTAGATCGTTCCGAAAACTCCGATAACGATCCCCGATACTCTGCCTCCGCCTTTGCGCTTGCATGGGGTTATAGTAGACCGTGTTTCCCCCTCCGCTAGCCCTCCGCTACGAAGAAACCGCCACTGCGCCTGCGCGCCGATGGCCTTGGCTGTAGAGTATCCGGGTAGCGGAGGGCTTTCTAGCTAAAAAACCCGTATGTAGCATTATTGGCCCCGAGAGCGAACACAAGCGTCGCTGCGGTCGCCGCGCCTTGATTGGGTGAGGTGTACCGTGACGTCAGGCGGAGGACTCCGCTCCGCGATCTCGCATCGGCTCGCTTCCCAGCACCGGTTTCCTGGTTTGGCGTTGTGTGCCGCAAGCTCTTCGAGGAGCTGGACCTCGTTTACCCGGTGTACAAGACGTTGAGTTAGGCCGATATTGACGTGCTTCCGTACATTTTATAAGCCTGCTTGTCCCTTTTACCTTTAAAATGGGGTTACAAATCCCGAAAGCTATCGGCGGAGGCGATTCCGCCGATGAACCTCCCCGTCCGTCCACACGACACAAGGCAATCTTGCGAGGGGTCGGTGAAGTGTTTCAGACGCTGGAATTCTGTTCCTTGCATGTTCATGATTTAGGACGATATTACATCCCGCTTTCAAGGCATTTGAAGTGGCATTTATATCATGGGCCTTTGGGTGGTCGGCAAATTAGCTCGCGACCCCGACTCTGCGCTGCCACTCTGCATGCGCTGGTTCGCAGATGTTTTAAAGGCCCTGCGTCTGATGATCTTTGAAGTGCTCGTGGAACAGGGTTGTTTTACATAAATGTAGCTTCTTCGTGAATTAATTATATAGTTTATACACCTATGCAAGCATATTTCTTAGAACATGCACAATTACTGGAAATTAGTTTGTATGGTAGCAGCAAAAATGGCCGAATTGCCCCCAGTTGCCTGTATGATATGTATTGAACTGCCCAAAATATGCACAGCAATAGTACCGTAATTTGGAATGTTTATACTTTTTCCTGACATTCTTTATTCCAGCCTTGGGTATTCGGAAAATACACCGTTTAGTTTGAATTGTCATTTATTTCCAATTAAAAGAGACACTGCTGCAGGTCCCCAAAAGCTTCCTCAGCCTCCAAACTCCCTACAGCTGGACTCTCTGACAACAGAGGAAAACAGGCGTAAAAGCAAGCATTCGAACGTCTGTCCAGTGGTAGATGCAGCACTAGTAGCAGAAAATGTGGAACCTGTGAAGGGTGACAGTCTGCGTGAGAAAAACTTCTGGTATTTTAGCTTCAGGACAATTCGATTTAAGTAAAATCTCAATTTTAGAGCTTAAGGGACTAATAACGAGCTAGGCACCTTCGCTTACGTTTGTTATACATTACTTGAGGGTTGATATAAACAAGTCCACAGATACCACCCGTGTAGTTCATTGAAATACTATCCGAATCCAGCAAAGGTCAAATGCGAGCAATGTATATAATAAATGTTCCTTGTTTTTTTACTTTGCCCCTGCACTTGGGCTGTCTTACTTGTGATTCTCTCCCCATGGCCCAGACTGTATTTAGCATGTTGCTCGAGCAGCATGCAGCTTTTCTGCTTCGGCGATCTTGTTTAAAAACAGAGATACAAAAAAAATAGTATACATAACCTGCCAATTCATTCAGACCATCAGCAGCATTTATTGTGTGAGATGTAAATCTATAGTGATGCTCCTGCAATTGTGGCCATATTTCTTTATTTTCATATACCAGCTGTGATTCATGCGTTGCCTGCCCTGTCAACCAGGCTTAAAATGTTGGTTGAAGTTTCGCCTGCAGCTACAGGCCATACCTCAATAAAGCCACATATAAAAATTTACACTTCCTACGAAAAACACGCCAAAAAAATTAAATAGAAACGAGCGCGCCGACAGCTAGCGTCGTCACAGCCTCCACAGGGCGAGCGGGGCGAGTCGGGGAAAAATTCTCTCCTCGCCGTGACGTCACCCCGGTTCGCCGTAAGGGGGCGCCACGCGAACTTCTCGGGGCTAATAGATTAGATCCGCATTGCTCACTATTCAAGCAATATGGAACGGAAGAACTTCTGCTAAATTTTGTTACATAATCTTACAAGGACATAATGTATACGAATTTTAATCAACGGTGGCAAGTCGCGCTGTACCCCGCTAAGTCATGAGTGAGGCAATGTTGCCACAATGTCGCCATTTCTTGCTGCCATTTATATAGACACGATGTGCAAGGCAATCTTAAACGACCGCAGCGTAAAAGGGGCGTGCCTGGGTGCAACGTCAGCGAGACTGCTGGCTCATTGCGATGACATCCAGCGACGTCTCATTTTCTTGGACATCGCGTGGGTGACCTACATTGACTAATTATCTGGGAGTTGAGCTGAATACTGCGCAGCTTAGGACCGGGGTCAAAACGTTCATCTAGGCACACTACGGGCAAAAGCTCCAGAATGGTACGGAAGGTACGAGCCCCTACCACAGACAGCGCTCATGAGCAACAAAGCTTTTCTCCCCCACTTTCTACTATTCCGCACAAGTAGTTCTATGCAGACAGCTTGAAATGCAATAAGGGCATCGATTGTGGACATCAATTGTTGCGGGGCTCCGGTTTCAAAAGAATGTGCAGGAACAATCCTTTCACCATTAAGAAAAAAGCTGGGTTGGAATTAGAAAATAATGAGATAAAATTAAAGTGCGACGTTTCCTTATTTTCCGAAACCGAGACACTTAGCCAGTACTGGAGGAGGCGTTACGAACGCTTGGGCGACACCAGTTTTCCCCCTGGCCAAAAGAAAGTGTGGATACTCCAGGCACCTCTTCGACTATGCGGCGCTACAAAGAAATCAAGGAAGCAATTGGTGTTTTTGAAGATCGTTTTTTGTGAGAGTACTTAAGCAAGATGAAGAGAAGGCGTCTCATTGGAACACGCTCGACCTGGCCAATGACGCCACGACTGATCGGCAAATGTTCACCGGCTCCAAAAAATCGGATATATTTAAACGTCACAAGAACGTGCCCAGTGCGTCTAGGATAAGGGAGTTTTCTGTGAGATTTCATACGGAGGTCCTGGCGGTCAATACCTGGAAAAGCACAAAAGAGATTTTTTTTTCTTTGCCATGCGGGTGGAATCGTGTGCCATCTGTCATTTTCCTGAGACATTACAACACACCTTCATGTATTGCTCTAACGCGGAACTTTTCTGGCTCAGCTCTGTGAAATAGTGCGGATTGAGCTGTACACAACATGGTAGAAAATGAAGTTTCTCCAAATCCTTGAAAGATAGCAAAGCAGATGTCACGAACTCTAGACCTAGCTTGGTTTACATGCAATATGTAACTCACGTACCGATCGCAGATCAGTGCGGTAAGGGGGAAGTCCGCGTCGAGGCACCTTCTAGGGGAGTACAGTACACTTCGACGATTATTAAAGAAAACTGCTTCCGAAGAAAGTAACCGCTAGGTGAATTTGATGTCCGCGCTTGATTGTGAATACCTTGAAATGTGACTGAGCTCAACTGAAAAAGTTTCACCGAGGGCAGCAGGACCTGTGTAAAACAATGGGCTGCGCCGAAAGTCATGTCAGGAGTGCTGACGTTTCAGGAGGTAAGTAACTCCAAATTCTACAAATAATAAAAAAAATGTTCCGGTCAAGCCGGGGGCTTTCTCCTGCTCATCTAGTACCGGGTATGCACCTCTTGGGTTTCGACGTCGTTTCGGCTCTGGGGCTTCAGAATGATCTACAAACTCTGCTTTCTTATATAGAGATTGACCATTCTCGCCACTGCCTGCATGGCACCGCCGTGGGCGGTGCGGAACGCTCTTTGAAGCTATATATTCTGCCAGCTCGAGTCCGCTGCAGATTTGACGCATGAGGTTGTCAACCCCGAACCGACACTACAGGGTTCCGAGAGAGTTCTAGACGATCGTCGGAGCGTTTACTGAGGATGTGGAGATAAGGCTTTAAAAAGTCTCATACTTGGGATAGAAACCTGATTTTGCCTGAAATCTTGACCCCGTAAAACGTTAATAAAAATCGTCTACTTTCCTTACGGTTTTTTCTACTTTCCACATGTAATATGTACATTGTTTGTACTAAAATGTTCGTGTATATGCGTATTATAATAAACAGTTTGTGCTGAAAGCAACACAAAGCATTCGTCGCACTCTGCCCATATAACGCCGAACATCGACTATCGGCCCACAAAACGTTGCGTGTGCAAGCGACAACCATCAGCTCAAAGAAGAATTGAATGACATACCGAACATTCTACCGACGGCCTTACAAAGCGAATCCTAGTACATTGTTCACAGTTAATAATTTTTAGTTTGTCTCCTACCAGCTCGGTGCAATCTTAATTTCACAAGTATCTAATTGATTGTAACGAATACACGCCGAGCGCAAGTTCGTCTGCTTCTTTCATGGGCTGTGGTCGGCGTCAGAGAGACGCGGAGCTCCGATTGGCACTGATCGAAGGATAGGAGGTAGACCTGAAAGCAAGCTGCCTTGAGGTCCACCCACTATCCTCCTAATCAGAGCCAATCAGAGCTCGGCGTGTCTCTGACGTCACCACAACCTCCAGCAAAAGAAGCAGTCGAACTTTCATACAGACGAACTCAGCATAGCAACCACAGTCGTGCAGAAAAAGAACGAAACGCGAATCTTTTCAGCAGTGCGGCAGCAAAACTAGGCTTTCAATCAGACTGTGTAATAAATGAAAATTATGCTTAATTTATAATATAACAATTGGACCAATCACATCCCGAACCCACAGAAGACTATTAGTGCAACAGGCGAAGATCATATCATCTTACAAAAACCTTCAATTTAGACGAAGTTGTAGGGATATACTACGTTCTATCAATTTGCACATTGCGACTTGCAATGAACATCATTCTAAGGAAGAGAAGCTAAGAGTGAAGCAGAATTTTAGGATCAATCCTAATGAATGTGTAAGTGGTAGTGGGCATGAATAGTTTCAAGCTAATTGCATTTGGGGAGTGTCGGAAAGGCATATAATTTAGAAAAAATAACTATCAAACTTATAACATCAGTTTTGGGCAACGAAAAGTTTTAGAGATATGTGAGGAGCGGGTTTGCAAATGTTATCAGCACTGAAATAATACAGGTCTTTCGAGGCTTACATTTTTACAGCAAATTTCTATCACGATTCTGTGGGGTGCTCTTTGTTGTTCGAGGTCGCGATGAGAGTGTGGCGAACTAAAATGTACGGAGCTAAATATCAAGATACAGACAACGTTTTCGAAGTGTGATGAGAGCAGGATGAAGCGGCTGAGCACTTCACGCGCCACTGTAAACCCGCTGTCTGTCGAAGCGGTACCAATTTAGTGAAAGCTTTGGGGTTTAAGGACGGGGAAAAACAGTTGGAAAGGTGGAGGAAAACTAAGCATAGGTTACCTGACCGGTGCCAGAAACGGAGAGAATTTTGAATAAGTTTAAGTTTTATTTCCAGGCGATCTCCATAACGGAAAGGTGCGGAAGCTTCACGCACCTACGTGCGAAGAAGGGCTTCAGCCTGACGTACGAGGAGCTTTAATAAATTGCAGTAATAAAACGCTTATCTATAATAACATCTGCCATTAAAATACTGGTTAGGTGCCACAAGTCGCCTCTCGATACGCCCCTGTCATGCATCTGTCCATATACCCAGTTGTCGAAGAAAGCATCCCTGCGAAAGGACTCGCGATGCTCAACCTACACTTTTTTGTGTTGTCTTACTATTACTCGCGAGCACAAAGGGTTGCAAATAAAATGCTCATTCTGCATCCACCCTCCCCGTAATAAAAACTAATTAAAAGAAAAAGAAATTACACACTAAAATGGTACGAAAATATTTGTGACTAGAAATATTTTAAAAACATCTGAAACACTTCTTGAAAAACAAAATCGAGAGTAGAGGTGAATTTTGTTGTATTCTTATCTCGTGAATCTGAATACCACGTCCGTTTTTCCCGAGGATGTAAGTAAACGCGAGATAGCACGAAGAACTTCCAACCAGTCGTGATGTCATACTAGGATCCTCAGGCAGCCAAACGCGTGTCGCTTGTGTGGGCAGCGCGTGCAATTGCAAGCTTAGCCCAGTATATTCCCCTGCACTGGCACCAGTCCTGACGTCCTTTTTTAGATTTTTTGAAAATAGCAAGAGTGGCCATGAATAGCTTTGGCAGGCGCTGAATATGCGCGAGAGCGGAGATACCGAGAACTCCTAAAATGGCGTGATGACCCGGGAGGAAGGGGCTTCACGGTACTTTGAAAATAAATTTCTGCAGCCTTCGTGCACGAAGTTGAAAAATAATCTCGATCTTCACAATCCTGGAGGCCGAACGAATTCTGCCAAGGTTGGAGCGACAGCTGTATTGAAAGAAATGAAACGACGGCGATGATTGTACAGCTTATTCAGAGATGGCGCCACAACTGCAGAGAAGCGCTTAGAAGCGCTAAATCATCAGTTGATTTCAATCGAGTGACAATGAGCGAATCAATGATTTTGTCAAATAAAATTTAAATGCTACCACACTGGGACCTCTTAGGGTCGCGTTCCTCTCAGTTGTCGTTATCTGGGGAGATTCTTGTAAGAATTAGGTATCAGTTCGAGACTCCAAGCGCACCGAAGATGACGCGATACGTATTAATAAGCAAAGACGCTGAATCCTCCTATACAAATCTTCTGCCCTTGTTAACAACTTCCCTTTTATGTATGTGTCTTGAGCTAGCACCGCGCGCATCGCATGGTTTCGCAATATGGCTGATAGAGTCTGTGCTTTGGTTTTAAAAAAGTTTCTTTATTTGATGACATGATTTTTTTTTTTTTTAAATTTGACTTTGCATGCCGCATTTCGCCAGCTTAGCTTGAAAGAGAAAGCACAGGTAGTGCTTAGGTGCATGGAGGCGATGAGTTAGACGGAGGTAATAATATAAATCCGGGCCGTATTACACAGCAGGTCCACTCTTTCGGCCTATCATGATAAAGTGGGTGCCAAGATTCAGGGAAGATACGTGGGTCGTTTGAGCAGTTTGGTAACGTTCTACGAGATGGCACTATAATTCATGTGATGTTATTACGGCTGGCAACTACGTATGGCCCTTCAAACTAGCTCAGGGCTGATTTCAGCCATACGCGACGCGTGGTTCATGCTCGAGAAATGTTTGAACCAGGCACATCGTAAGCTACAACGCAAATTGAGAAAAAAAGAAAAACGAGTTCCGGGCGGTGAATAAACATTTTTATCTAAAAAGTGAACGACCACTCAGATCTAAACCGAGTTGGACGAAGTTCACAGGGTTCTGCACCAGATCCAAGGACAGTTTATTTTGGGATCACGAGTTTCAACGTGGCCGAACATCCACTGGAGTTGAAGTTTCAACGCGGCCTTAACTGGGCACCCGGACACCAGGCACGTAGCCAGGATTCTGTTTCGGGGGGGGGGGGGGGGGGCCCGCCCATAAAAAAATGCTGTATGAGGGGAAAGGGAGAGGAAGCTCCAGCAAAATGGAAGTTTTCGGGTCGGGGGGGGGGTACGCATTCAGGTCAGAGAGCAGTATCCAGGGGGTGGTCCATGGGCCACCCCCTCTGGATACGTGCCTCGCTGGACACCCAGTTCAGGTCACCACGAAGGAAATCCTTAAAACATTCAACGCCACCATTTTGGAAGACTGCGGAGTGAAAGTTCGTGAGTTCGCTGGAACTGGAGGCATCCCAAGCGAACATATTCTCAATATCCTGCACGGAATATTGGGGCATAAAAAAGGTGTGTGCACGATAGATGACGAAACTGCTCACTGACGACCAAAATGCACCCGAAAGGACAGTCAGTGCAGTGTTCGGCGGTGTTTAATCGCAAACCAAAGAATTTATGGCGTCGATTTATGACTTTGATTGAAACTCGGATCCACCAGTCGATATATGACTGAGTCGAAGCAGTGATCAAATCAGTGCACAACGACTGGGAAGAGTGCACCGAAGAAGGCGAAGACCGCACTGTCAGCTGGAAAAGTGATGGCCATTGTTTTTTGAAATACCCATGTAATTATCTTGGTCGGCTACTTGAAGAAGTTTAAAAAATAACAAGGACCTATTACAAAATATTTTTAGATCGTCTTAAAGAAGGACTAAAAATAAAACGGTCCAGATTGGCGCTCGAAAAATTGCTTTTTCACCAGGACAATGCGGCAGCCACAAATCGACCATCGCAATAGCAAAACTGCACGGAGTTATACCGAACTGATTCCTCATCCTCCCTATTCTCTGCACTTAACCCCGTGCTACTTTTTCCTAATTTTCTTTCTAATGAGAACGCCATCACCGCCATGAATGCATATTTTGCTGGTTTTGAGAATGCCTTTTTTTCCGACTGAATGAATAAAGTCGAAACTCGCTGGACCAACTGTGTAGCCAGCAGATGAGACTATGTTGAGGAATAATATAAAGGATAAAAACAGTCGTGTGCATCTTGCTCTTTCACCATACCGATCAAACGACCCTCGTAACTTCGGGAAGAGGCCCAGCACCACGCAGTGAGGTGAGGTCCCCGAAAAGAAAAACAGCAGAGAAGTCTTCCTGCGCTTGAAATGGAGCTCCACATCTCCGTCGGGCGGGCTGCCCGCCCACTGGCGCCTGCAGGAAATTTTGAACGCTCCGAAAAATACAAGAACCTAGAATGGTCCCGAAACAAACATTTTAACAATGTTTTTTTTTTTTTGTTGCCGTTAATAACCCAAGTTTTATGCACATTCGATCGTACTGTGAAGGCACGATATCTTTAGGTCGTGCTACAGGGCATTTGACATTTTTTAAACAAACTTATTTATGTTTGAACACGGCAAAACATGTATATCCGTTCTTTCTCAAATTATTTTTTCCATTGCCTTAAAATGTGTACACTTCAGTGGAGTCTCCATATTGTGCATTTGACTTCTCTATGTGCAATTACTGCTCTTCTGAAGTTTGTCAAGTTAGTTTCAGACATGCTGTTGTATGTTTTTGTTTTGTTTTATTCCAGTGTGCCAGCAGCAAGACGATTAGGTTGTTCCTGGACGCAATAATAAACACGGATCGATTGATAATTTTTTGTGTAAACCAGGGTATTGCAACTAACCCCTCAACTCTGCCACAGCGCCGCAATAGATTGTTTGAATTCGGTTTTGGGCAAACAGCGTTTACAGTATTGATCTTGTTAAATGCCTACCCGAAGCTAAAATTGGACGAGTCAGCACCGAAATTGTTCGCTTTAAGTAGGACATGCATATCTTTAAACACCAGGCAGTTACTCGATTGTGTAGCAAGCGCGCTCATGCATGCTTCAGGTTGTGAGAAAAAGACTAGGTTTCGGAAGGCATTCTTGGTGCTGCATGTTTTACGGGGTGTAGATGCCTGGTAAATCTCAAGCAGGATTCTACTTACTACTTAGACCTATATTAAAATACGAAACCAGTACTATATTTTTTGTCAACTGAACGTGCCAATTGGTTTTAAAATATATACGGATTGTATAAGTTTGTTTAGTATATGTTATGTTCTCACACGCTTATTCAACATTTCTTTTTTTTCACAAGAAGAGTACGTGTTGAAAACGTTGACTAAACACGAATGCAAGTAAAAATAAGTTTATTATGGGGCCTAAATTGCACAGGCATGGCAATTTAGGTTCCTTAAAGCCCTTATCTCTTACAGCCGGCAAATCCCGTAATGCAACACAGCTAAAGCCAGTTTTGTGTGTGGCAAATATTGGCAGCAGGTTTTTGGCCAGCCCACTTATTGTGCTATGGCTGGTCGAACCGAGCTTAAAGCACCACAAATAGAGGCATTTTTGTTGTTCCTATTTTGGTGTTCCTATTTACTTACTACATCATAAGGTCTCAGTTTCCAGCACCCAGCACAACCGAAGATAAGACGATCCTAAGCGAAATTTGCCAAGGTTGGCGCGACAGCTGTTGGAAAGAAATCAAATGAGGGCGATGTTTTGTTCAGCTAAATTAGAGATGGCGCCACTACTGCCGAGAAGCGCTTAGAAGCACGCAATCATCAGTTGATTTCAGTCGAGTGACAATGAGGGAATCCATGACTTTGACAATTAAAATTGAAGCACTAACGCTCTGGGAGCTCTCAGGGTTGCGTTCCTCTCAGTTCTCGTTATCTGGGGAGGTTCTTGCCAGAATTAAAGTCTCTGTTCGAGACTTCGAGCACAGCGAATATGACGCCATACATATTAATAAGCAAAGACGCAAAATCCTCCTATACAAAATCTTTTGCACTGTTTAGGATTTACATTTTATTTCTTAAATAAGCGAACACTTGAGCACCCGTCGGACTTGCTGGTGGAATAATAATAATGTTAGTTTCCAACATTGGTCGAGTTGGTGACAAAACCGCAATGCATAGCTAAAAAGAGACGATTTACAAAATAAATCTAAAGAAATATGGCAGCGGGTTTGATTACAAAGGCGTCGGCGCAACCTATTCAATATTCCATCAATATTGGCTGGATAGAACTGAAATATCGGTACGATCTGCCCGATCTTAAGCAAATATGAAATTAGAACTTCGATGAAAGCCTTCATTGCTTTCATCCCACATTGATCACCAGTATCAATTTGCCATTATCTTTTGCAGCACAATTTGTTTTATTTCGTCCTACCCGCGATTAGCTTACAGTGGAACCATCTTCTTCACTTCCTCGCCACAACTGAAGACGTCTCCTCTACGAAGACCGCCATAACAGAACACCTTTCTAATCCTACACCCTCTTAGTTTATTTCGCTTTTTTGTTTCATAATTGTACTCTTTATTTATGCATTTTTAGCACTTTGCACCCCAGTGTCGAACCGAAATTTTTATCTTTTCAGTTTGGGTTCGGGCTCATACCTTTCGGTTCAGTTCCGATTCAGTTCCAGGAAGCAAAAATAATGGATCACACCGGTTCGAACCGGTTTGCACAGGTTTGAACCATTAGAGTGAGGATATATTTTCTGCGTTGTTTAGGCAATATGCACTATTTCGGCCGTGAAACGAGAAGCTATATAGTTTTTCTTTTACTATCTGCACAATACATTTTTATTATTAGGCACCAAAGATGAGAAATTGTGTTATGGAATTGAAACGTAACAGTAAAATATAAATTATTATTCAAAACGTCGTGTTTATACGACACAACATCCAAATTTTTACCTTAATCATATATTTTGCCTCAATCAAAAGGTTGCCATGAAGTGAGGTGGGTCGCCTGAACTACCAGTTCTTGGTACAACTTTACATCACAGCCTTGAAAGGTAAATCATAAGTTGTACTCTTAAACTAAAGTAGTGATTAGAGCGCATAAAATTACGAAATGCCGCATTAGTAACCCTATTAAATGAAGAGCGTGTTGGTAACATTGACCGGCAACAGAAAGAAATGCTCGTCGTTTTTGTCCGGAGTTTGTTTTAGTCTTTCTGTTGCCAGTCAATCTCACCATATATATCGGTAAATATAGTTAACAAAATAAGTTCTCCAATATATACGATGACGACGCGAAAAAAGTGAATTCTTGTTTTCCGTTTGGCAGTGATAAAGAGCGGGTCGCGGGTTATGCCGAAAAAGAACTTTGTTCTCACATGATAGATCTTGGGCAAACACACGAAATGTGCAGAAAGAGAGAGATAATGAATGATATTCTAAATTATCCCATACGTTGTGTGTGGGATAATTAAGAATACTATTTATTATCTCTCTTTCCTGAACATTACGTGTATTTGCCTTCAGATCTATCACGCGAGCACAAATTAGTCTAATTGCATGCATCTCTATGTACTTAGTTTGGCGGTAAGACGTGTCTTACTGCAAAACAAAATACACAGATGCATGCCATGATATTCCTAATTATACATAGATAGCGCGAGAGACAGACAATATATTGCTAATATAAATAAAATTTGGGTATTGGCTTGTATGATCTCGAAATTTTACGATATACTGACTTTCGAGGCTAATGTCATGTTCGGTATTACGTCACTTGTTTCCTGCATTCATCTTACAACTCTCTTTCTTTATCAGGCATGCACTCTATCCTTTTATTAGGTTGCAACATATCATCACAAGACAGCTAAGGCACAAATTCACAATTTGGAGATCTATCTCTCCTAGTGTTGCGAACATCGCATGCCACCAGGAACCTGAACTGCTTAACATGGTTTGCACGTGTCGTCATCGTACTTATATGCTGGCGGCCATTCCGGTTTGTGTTTTGCTGAGAAAATCAAACCTGGAGGTGCAAAGTGCACGCTGCAGAAGGTACACAATCAGCATCAAGGCCGTCACAATAGCAGCTAATGTAAAGTCACTGAAAGCCAAGTATGTGAGGCACATAAATTATAGTTGCTTGATGCAGCGTCGTGAGGAGTCGGCGCGAGCGTCTGGCTCCACAAAATCGCTCTTTCTGGCAAGAGTGTCTTTGCAAACAAATTATTTTCCGGGGCCTACGCTCTCTTGTCTGTGTCGTAGATTCCGGGCCGAGGAACCTTTACAACACAGTATGTTTCTAAACGTACCCTCCTATTTTTTTTTGTTCCTTCTTCATATAGTACTCTTAATTTCTTAGAGAGTCCTGACCCTCCCCTGATTTGGGGTGTTAATTAGACAAATAATATTTGTGTCACATGTTAACACTATGCCTTCATTGCTCTAATTTGTACCCTAAAACATGAAGTTTAAACAAAATATCGAGGCGGTAGAAGCTTGGGGAAGAACGCGCGAACGACACTCCTGTCAGACATTGGAGCGCGGCTGCCAGCATGCGGCTGTCCATCTGAGGCACCAGGATCTGTCTTTTCGGGCATCCCTTCCATACACGTTTAGTTTGTATGGCAGACACGTACGTAACGCGTTACAAGTAACGAGTTACTTGTATCTAGTTACTATTTTCGGTAACGAGTAACGTATTTAGTTACTTTTTCAGAAAAGGAACGAGTAACGGTATTTAGTTACTTTTAAGGCCAAGTAACGAGTAACGGTATTTCGTTACTTTTGAGGAGTAACGTGTACAACACCGCTTTAGCGGCCTTGTTTTTATTCTAGCCTTAGTATGTGTCTATTGCGACAAAGGCAGACGGAAAACCCGAAAAACAAATAAACAGTATGACAATACAGCAACATGTATCACTGAACACGTCAGTCGAACAGTTCGACTGACGTGTCCAGCGATAAACGTTGCTGTACTGAACTCTACAGCTGAGTATGTCCTTCACCCAGCGAGAACAATCATGTTTGTTAATTGAACTTTCTAGAACCGGATACGGACCGAATGTAAACCCGGAGGTGGCAAACACGGGAAGGCACACAACCCCTTACCCGCTGTCCTCAATGAAGGCGCAGTTCCCGAAGATTCACCAGCTCTTGCTGAAGCACAACACTGCCGTTCCTTTGAGCGCGTCAGTAGAACGACGCTTCAACGTCACCGTAAATGTATTTTCAAGGAAGCGGGAAACATAACTGATGAAAACTTCGACAGGCAGCTGCTGCTTAAGGGCAACGCCTACTAAAAAGAAAACAATAAACCATGAAACAAAAACATTTGTGTATTTGGTCTTCAAAGTAACGTGAAAAGTAACTCGTTACTTTTGAGGTAACTCACGCGTTCCTTCTGAAAATCGGTAACGAGTAACGTATTTAGTTACTTTTTGAGCGAGTAACGAGTAACGGTATTAGCGATTACTTCTCTTGGGTAACTGTGTACGGATGAGTCTGGTTTATGTGAAACCGTGGTCTGGGCGGGGACTGACGTGACATGTGGTGCTTCGATGGGTGCTGCTATTCGTCGGTAGACAAGTGTGTGAGGCAGTTACAACTAACGAGATTCATGTTGAGAGTGCGCCCTGTGATGCATACATGTAAATAGATCGTACTACTTTGTCCGTGCTTTCGGCACTTATGGCCCATGAACGTAGCCACAAGCGTTGGTCCACCTGCAAGACACTCCATTGTAGCTTCCCTCTTCACGCAGTGGCAGATGCAAAAAACAATAGAGCATACAAAATCAGCTTTTCACCTCCTCAAATCGCAACGAGAACAAGCGGCCACGTTAACTGATGTTCATTATATACCATCAGTGTTCATAATAGGCATGCGCTAGGAATGTCACAGCATAGAGCATAGGCTGAACTGCAGACATTGTTAGAGTTTGGCTGCTGTCATCTTTAATTAAACGTCAGCCATTTCCCGAATGTTTGCGGATACCAATTGTTATGAACCCGAGGCACTCGACTCGGGCTCATGTCCAGTCGATAGTCGTCTCGGTGTCCCGCTAACTCGTGGTGTGAAGTCGTCGATGTCATGTGACGTCACGGTGTCAACAACGCTAATGAATCTGAGTGACGTTCATCAATTTGAATCGCCGTGACGCAGTGACACATCACGAATATCACGAGACGTGACGTTACTGGACAACATATCATTGACAAGCTAGTGTATGTGGCACGTGACCACGTGACGACACACGATTAATGATAGTGCCAATACAAAAGCGTCACGAAAACCATACATGTTCATCATACATTGCAAACCTATATATGACGATTTGATCAATACATCGAAACGCAGCTGCCAATTTTCGATTCTCAAATATTCTATTTAGTGATATTAGCAAAAATCAAATCAAAATACCGTGAACCGTTTTGAACCGGTTAGCGTTATATATATTTTCCGGTTTAGTTCCGGTTCAGTTACAAGGTGGCGGCGAAGATTCGGGTTCGGTTACGTTCCAGTTCGCACTAAAAATAGCGGTTCGGTTTCACGCGTCGACACTCTGCCTTCGAGCCCACCCCTTTCTGACATCACTTTGGGCGCTGAGAGCATCCAATAAATAAATAAATAAATATCTGCTCCCATACAGCGTGTTACCTTAAGATAGCTTATAGAAAGAGCCCACAGCAACAGAAAAATTTGTCAGCTTTGAAAAGAAGTTTTACGCATTGCTGATTCGCAATTAGTGCGACCAAAGCGATCTAAAAACATTGCAGACTGTTGTAAACCAAGACTAGATCACCATCCCCGGCAGTGTGCAACACAGACTGGGACAAGCACTTCAGCGTTGCTAATGACTCTTCGAACAAAAATACGGCACTAATAGCAACACTAAGTCCACCTACAGAGGGGACGTGGAATTTTTCTATTCCTTCAGTCTTTTTTTGTTTTTTGTTTTCTGAATGTGGTAGTTACTACTCGCGATGATCTGTTCACGCGCTGTTCAGTAAGTTCAATTAGAGCTTTGTTGGTGAATACTTTTATTACGCTCTAAACGTACTGCGGATTAAGCGGTTCGCAGTTCAACAAGACACCGGTACTGATAAGATTGCTATCACTCCAGTGCGAGATGCTGATGGTTTTCGGCAGGCAACGTCCTTCTTGACATGTCTGAAAATAATATATATTTTGGCTTGAAGTACGCATATTTGCAAATATTAGTTTTCGTATTTATGTTTTCACTTTTAAGATAATTTATTGGGACAATGAGGTAGGGGGTGCTGAACTAGGTGATAAATAAGAAATGATCATATTTCAATAAAGAATAAATTTCACCGTGGCTTCAATGAATAGTTTTGTAGATTTTATTTCAAGTTTTAGAGCGCAGTTCTTAGGCACCCGTTTCCGCGTATAGCGGTGTCGGCGTCGGCGTCGCCCTCGCCGTCGGCGTAACCGCGCGCGTTGCATTATGGGACGTCACAGATGTATAATACACCAATTCAATTCCCGCTAAATTTAGCGAAGAAACTGAATTGGTGCGTAGGTCTGTGATGTCCCATAATGCAACACTGCGCATTCAATTTTCCCATTAAATTTAGTGGCAAAACTGACGTCACATGACCTGAAAACCCATTCAGTTTCCCCGCTAAATTTAGCGAGGATTGAATTGGTGTTGAGGTCATGTGACGTCAGTTTTCCTAGCTAAATTTAGCGGGGAAACCGACTTTGTGTGCAAGTCATGTGACATCATTTTCCCCGCTAGCGTGGAAACTAATTTGGTGGAGGTCACGGGACGTTAATTTTCCCGCTAAATCTAGGAAGAAACTGAAATTCGTAGGCGCTCGTTCCCATGTTTTGCGGCGTCGGTGTCACCGTCGCCGTTGGCGTAAACGAGGAGGAGGAGGAGGAGGGTATGAAGGAGGAGGGGCGGGTACGGGTACGGAGAAGGAGGAGGGGAGGGTATGGAAGAGGAGCAGAAGAGAGGAGCAGGGGAACATACAGAGGAAGAATAGGGGAGGGGTACAAAGAAGGAGCGGGTATCGGTGTGCCTCCCCTCCTCCTCCTCGGTGTTCTCCGCTCTTCCTCCTCAAGAGCTGCGCTCTAATTTCGCATTACAGAGATCTTGTAAACGTCATTCCATGTTTTTATTCCGCATATTCACAACTTCAACATATATTTATATAAAAAAAGAGATATAAAAGAGAACGGCGACCACGATGTATGCATATACTGTAAGTAAACTGCAAATAGCCAAGGTATAGTTATGCTTTACTATAGGTCATTACTAAGGTAAGCCTGGTAAATTACATTTTGAATACACCCAAAGAGAAGAGCGCAAGTGTCGGAGGAATATTGAAGTTATTCTAATAAAACCAACCGAAGATCTACGACTTTTTGACAAACTGTATATTCGTTCATCAACAAAGGTAATCAGCGAGCTAATTTACACCACGAGTACATGGGCAGTATGTATGCAGTGAAAAATAAAGATATTTAAGGTAATTAACTTTTTCTCTAAAAATAGTTATGCAATTGTATATCTAAACTTTCTAGGTAAAACAGAAATCCTTAAGCGGGTTGAATAAGGTTGTTCAACTAATACAATCGTGACAAGAAGAGTTCGGAGTGACGTTATCAATGGACGTTAATGAATTGTCCATTGCCTAATAACTCTATGTATGTTTGGCTGAAGATAAGTTCAAACTACGGTTAGTTGCAGAAAAAAACATGGATAATACCTTATTTTGGACCACATGGAAGGGTATTTGGAGCGGTTGTTGGATCATAGGTTTGGGTACCATTTTCGAATTTTCGTATGCAGCACACTTTGCAGTCGTCTCTGCGTTTACCTATCTGGAATAAAATGAGTTATAATATTAATTAAAGAAATTGGCTGAATTGCTCTTAGAATCAGTATCAGTAAGATTTAGAAAATCTCAGGTGCAAGCGATAGAGACTGAAAAAAGCCGGAATGAACTCAAGACATCTTAAACAATATTTAATACTTACATCTCCAATCCATTGCTCCTCGTTGCCTCTTTTCGGCATACATTCGTGTGGCAGTATTCTCCTAGCGCACTTCTTAAGCTATCATGGCAGAGTGCATTGTTAAAGAAACTGTCGCCTACTAATATGCATTCCTCAGGCACTTCTGGTTTTTCTGGAACAAAATATAAAATGTATTTGTTTTAGCTGATAATTTCATAAGTTGTTTCTCTAATATAATTCCCATGAAAGCAGACTCAGAAAAGAAAACAAAAACTTGAAGCTCGTTTTGCTCACCCTTGACAAGTGTTCACGTATAATGCGGTTCGAGAGTTGTAACTTCGGTGCGATCGAGCTTATACCGAGAGTTCAGACTCATTTTCAGTATCGGTTTCATGGTATAGCGTCGCCCTAGCTACGTATGCTACGTCAGTGCTTGTTTGATATTATGTTTTATATTAAATTAGAAAAATATCCCTTTACTGAAGACACGTGCTGACGTATCTCTAAGGTGCTTATTTTCAGACTTCAGAGTACAGGCTTGAGGAAGTACTAATTAGTTTCTTGGCTTAAAATAATGTTATGCTGTTATTCAAGGTTTACACGCAGGTACACGTTGATGGAGCAGAGATCGCCGATGTCTCAATTGATAAAAAGAAGGCCTCAGGTGCCTGAAAGTTTTAAGCTAAATGAGGAAATAAATTTATGATATGCTTATATAGACCGTTCCAAGTAGGTCGATGCAGAAAGGAAAAACACTCTCGAACCAGAGCGCTGCGCCAACGCTCCGCTTACCCTTTCCCTCGAAAGCTCGTCTGCTTCACGGAGTGGACTGTTAGAAAGCACGTGCGCAGTGTACGGAGGCATGTTGTTTCGACAATGTTAGACGCCGCTTTGATATTATAGCGTGTTTTCGCGCGTGACATGGCCTATGCAAGAAAAGAATCGTCCGGGCAGCACTGTGTTGTAATTAGTTGTACAAATAACCAAAAAAACGTAAAATAAACGCCGATTCAGTGTGCGAGACCCACGTTGTAAAACAGGATGAATGTGGCTGTGGCATGTTTATGCTGCACCGGTTCCCCACTGCTCCGGACCTACGATGCCGGTGGCTGGCGAATTTAAACTGGAAAGACTTTTTGCCATCGAAGAGTGGTCGTGTGCTCCGACCATTTCTTGGACGGCCGGCGAACTGCGGAGAACCCCGTGCCGTTCCTTCGCCTGGGCTACGACCGAAAGGTAAGCGGAGGGCGGCTTAGACATTGAAAAAAGAGAACAGTTGCGTGACTCCTGGTCCACTGATTTAATAACTCTATTTGTCTTCAGGTGGTAAATGGTGTTGGGAAGGTTTGGAAATGGGAGGAAGACGGGAAGGGGGGGGGCACTTTTTGTTCTGACGCCACTGAGCAGAGCGAGACTGGGCACAGAGCTCAGACTTTCGCTTAGCTTTGTGGTAGACTCTCCAACACGAATATATATATATATATATATATATATATATATATATATATATATATATATAAAACACAGCCTCGTGTAGTACACGCCGCGACACAGTTTGCGCACAAATAATTATCACGCGAGGCGATTACAGAGACGCACATAAATGTGATAATATTGTAACAGTGGATTCCAAATCAGAAAAAAAAAAACGGATCCGCCGCAGTTGCTATCTGTACTCGGTATTTATATATCGATTCATATTTAAAATTGAGGTTTCTACTATTTCAATTAAAGCAGACGTGGCAGCGCAAATCTGAGCCGCTAACCGCGGAGTTAGTTCAAATGCTCCCGGCGTCCCCAAGCTGCGACAACTCGAGTTCAGCGCAAATTCACATGCCGTAATTTCTGCCATCCTGGCTTAGTTGAATCCTCACTTTCACTCATAGTAGGTTACAAGTCAAGAAGGTAGCGGCAAATGCCCCTCAAAGGGAATCATATATCCCTCCGCCACCTCCCCATCCAATAGCGTCCCATCGTTTCCGTGACGTCGTGGCCAACGCGGGAGAGGGTTTTGCCTTGCTTTGAATATTTGCTTTATCTTTCGACCTTGACTTGGCGTTGTGGAAGCCGCGAGAGGGAGATTAGAAGTCGTTTTTTGTTTCCGATGGAAACAAAACGACTTTGGGGATTAGCTTCCCCTCCGTGGATACAAAGGCCACTTTCAGGGGCTCGGTTTCCTCTCCGATGAATACAAAGGTCGCTTTCTTAAAAAAAAAAAAAAGGGGGGGGGGGGGGGGGTGTCGGAGACAAGTTGGCATCACTCTGTAGCCATTATCTATTCATTGAAGCGGAACAAGGGGTGTTTCCAGGGAACTATTCTTTCGACTGCGGATGGATTTCAAACGGTCGCATCACGATTATGGGAGGAGCTTCTCCTACCTTCTTGACTTGTAACCGACTATAGACCTTTTCTGTGTACTCTCGTCCCCAGCCACCTAATAGGCGTATCCGGTATGGGCGACGAAAAATAATCCAACGTTCCAACCTGCAAATAGTAAAAAAATAAGGGAAGGCAAAACGAGAAAGCGTGACGGTTACGCTTATATCCAAAATGCCCTCTATTGGCGTGGCAAAGGCAGAACAATGTTTTCGCCCATACTGGAAGTGACGTCAATTCAAGATGGCGGCGCACTTGCAGAAAAGGTCTATAGCGATCCTCGATTTCACCAGCGATTCCAAATTTCGCTAGCGATTGAAACGCCAAGTTTGGTTTGGGAGCGACAACTGCCCCAGAACCGCGCTAGAAATTACCCACAAAAAAGTGCCAGGAGAGCAGGATGCACTTTTCCCCATGCCTGGCATACCGATTAGGATAGTGCACGCTTTCCTCCATGGACGAAGACGATGAATGAGCCGAGGGCGCCGAATACGGCAGCCGTGCCGGCAGAAGCAGCTGCGATCGGTGTGACTCGGTGAGCAGGGTAGCAGTCCAGTAATGGCGGTCGGTCATTCGGGCGGGTTCAGATTCTCCCAAATGCCCGGATGAGGGTAGGCGGCGCTACACTCGTTCAAATGGTGCTGGCCAGGAAGCCTCAGCTTTGAACGGTGTATACACCGTTCTAAGTAGGTCGATGCAGAAAGGGAAAAACACTCTCGAACCAGAGCGCTGCGCCAACGCTCCGCTTACCCTTTCCCTCGAAAGCTCGTCTGCTTCACGGAGTGGACTGTTAGAAAGCACGTGCGCAGTGTACGGAGGCAAGTTGTTTCGACAATGTTAGGCGCCGCTTTGATATTATAGCGTGTTTTCGCGCGTGACATGGCCTATGCAAGAAAAGAATCGACCGGGCAGCACTGTGCTGTAATTGGTTGTACAAATAACAAAAAAAAAACGTAAAATAAACGCCGATTCAGTGTGCGAGACCCACGCTGTCAAACAGGATGAATGTGGGTGCGGCATGTTTATGCTGCACCGGTTTTTCGATGCTCCGGACCTACGACGCCGGTGGCTGGCGAATTTAAACAGGAAAGACTTCTTGCCATCGAAGAGCAGTCGTGTGTGCTCCGACCATTTCTTGGACGGTCGGCGAACTGCGGAGAACCCCGTGCCGTTCCTTCGCCTGGAGACGAAGGAATATATATCGTATTATATATATATATATATTATATAGCGCGTGCAGCGCGCTCGGCAATATATATATTACGCGTGCCTATGGTCAGCTGCGCCCGCAATATATATATATATAACACAGCCTCGTGTAGTACACGCCGCGATAAAGTTTGCGCACAAATAATTCTCACGCGAGGCGATTACAGAGGCACATCAATGTGCCAATATTGTGACAGTGGATTCCAAATCAGAAAAGAAAACGGATCCGTCGCACTTGCTATCTGTACTCGGTATTTATATATCGATTCATATTTAAATTTGAGGTTTCTACTATTTCAATTAAAGCAGACGTGGCAGCGCAGGTCTGAGCCGCTAACCGCGCAGTTAGTTCAAATGTTCCCGGCGCCCCCAAGCTGCGACAACTCGAGTTCAGCGCAAATTCACATGCCGTAATTCGTGCCATCCTGACTTCGTTCAATCCTCAATTTCACTAGCGATCCTCAATTTCACTAGCGATCCCCAATTTCGCTAGCGATCGAAACACCGAGTTCGGTTTGGGAGCGACGACTGCCCCAGAACCGCGCTAAAAATTACACACAAAAAGATGCCAGGAAAGCAGGATGCACTTTTCCCCATGCCTGACATACCAATTAGGATAGTGCTTTCCTCCATGGACGAAGACGATGAGCCGAGGGCGCCGAATACGGCAGCCGTGCCGGCAGAAGCAGCTGCGATCGGTGTGACTCGGTGAGCAGGGTAACAGTCCAGTAATGGCCGTCGGTCATTCGGGCGGGTTCAGATTCTCCCAAATGCCCGGATGAGGGTAGGCGGCGCTACACTCGTTAAAATGGCGCCGGCCAGGAAGCCCAACTTGGAACGGGTATCTCCTCAACGTAAATGTGAGCACTACCGTAAACAGCGGTCTCTTGAAAGACAGCATTCGTTCGAAAGTTTAAGCGTCGAACAAATGGATATGGAATATATTGCATTACTTTTCGTTTACCGTAAAATTGATCCGCAAACAAAGCTACAGGTCTCTCCTTGTATCTGCCCTTGGCTAAGAGGCCTGGGCTACACACCTAAATAAACACTACTTTAAAAAATAAAAATTACAGGAGGACATTCCAGACCGCTTACGTCTAGGAATGCGAAAGAATGCGTATGCGTAGCGTATTCGTATACAAGCTCCTCAGATGCCGGTCGAGCAGCCTCTGCGGAGGCCGGGCCGGCCGGGCTCTGGAGGGCGGCGCACCGGCCGCTCTCCAGAACGGTCTTGCGGTGCGCGGGCCGCAGACGATCCGGCGCGGCCAATCCGTTGCAGCCAATCCATTGCAGCCAATCCGGCGCTTCGTAGCCATTTTATTAGCCGTTCCGCGGAGGAATATTTTTGGCCGTTTTTTCGCGGTTACTGCGCTTAGGGAACTGCCGTTTTTCCCGGTTACGGACAACGCTGGCTCCGCTCCATGTAAGACAATTAATCACTTTCATATTAAAAAAATATCTTTGGATGAACACTTACATTAGAAACACGATGATTCCACAGAGAAACATTTTGAAAATACTCCCTGTTCCATGCGGTGTGTCTCTTCTCTTTAGTCCTTTTGCGCTCTGCTTTTCTCATTATGTACACCCTAAACACGTCTTAATTTTCAAGCAGTGCACGAGCATGTACAGGGAAGTGTACTGCAGATCAATGTTCTTTATGCAAGATTACTTGCTAAACAACAAAACCGATAAAAAGAAGACTTGCGGACATTTTTTATTAGGAGCTTGTATTAGGAACGTTTCTGATGCTTACAAATCGTAGGCGGGTCGCGGCAGGTAAGCAAGAGATTGCCCCATCGACGAACGGGGAACCGCGTCAAATTCGGATGATACGTGTCAGCGATGAGGTGAAAGTGATGTCCACGTACAAGAAATGAAAACGAGTTATAGTAAAATTTAAGTTGTTGAGGGCTAGATAAGGCGACTTGCAAATTTAATTTTTAAACCAAATTTATGAAACAAATGAATGCCAACGTCCTACATGACACCAGTCATAAGGCTCTTTTATGCGCTCTATATCTCGAGGCAATAATGTATATCAGAAATATGAGTTGGATAAAATGCATCGTAGTCATAGCCATGGAATGCTGCCATAGAATGAAGGGCCGTTTTCGTGTGTCTTCTTAATAAAATTTGTCAGCTGATAGTCGACGCTCGGCCCGTGTGTTTCTTCTTCATCAAGGTCCTCGTGTTTACGCGTGGTTTCGAGAATAAATCGATTCGCCCTCAAACTTGCACTCTGAGTTATCATCCAGCGAAACAACGCA
Source organism: Ixodes ricinus (assembly GCA_037355805.1). Lineage (NCBI taxonomy): Eukaryota > Metazoa > Arthropoda > Arachnida > Ixodida > Ixodidae > Ixodes > Ixodes ricinus. The sequence continues at coordinate 26,007 of JAZHYW010011794.1, forward strand.
AAGACCGGAGCAGCGAATAAAAATTACGAATCAACAGAGATCGACCTACTTTTCCCTCTTCTGACGGCGAGAACAATAAAAATGCAAGCTTCATAATGAGAAACAGCGCAAAAGGGACGGGACACAAATTAGAAGAAGGACACGGGACATACGCTGTCCTGTGTCCTTCTCCTGCTTTGTGTCCCGTCCCTTTTGCGCTGTTTCTCATTATGTCGTTCAACCAACCAGCCACGCAAGCTATCCTGTTGCAAGTTTCATGCTGCGAGCTCACACTTGACAGCGTGCTTTCAGACGATTCTGTTTCCGCTTCTGGTTTGGTTATAAGCGCTGCATCAGGAGATCTAGATATCTGACTCGGCTCGCTTTTTCCGCTGCGCAGCCAAGCGTTTGGACAGGCCGGAGCAGAGCGCGGGAAAAATCTGAGAGGCCATGCCCGAGCAGAACACTGATATGGCGCACCCTAGAATAGGCCTGCGTGGATTGGGATCCGTACCGACAGATACGGATTGAATAATTGGAAAAGATACAACGACCGGCTGCTCGCTTCGTCTTGTCGAGATACTGGCGAATGGACTCAGTTGATAGAATGCTCGAAGGCGGCGTTAGATCGCCTTTTGCTCCACCAGCCAAGACTACTGAGTCTGAATAAAGTTTATTATTATTATTATAAGAGCTCAGTCTCCAACCTCTTCACACCCGCCGGAGAGACAGCAAGGCTAAAGTTTCTGGATAAGTTTTCAGAAGACTTGCAAAATGCGGATACATCTCATTATCTACAACTACGTATTACTAGACCAGTAAGAGGGATAGACAATAGGGCTAAAAAAGTTCCGCGAAATAATAATGAATACACGTAAGAGTTCATTTTTTGTTAGAAACAGTTGAAAGTCGGAACAAGCTTCCCAAAAGTGTTGTAAATTGTGATTTATTCGGCTTATTCGCTAAATGTTTACTTGATTTACATTAGATTTTAATTTCTGTCTATTAGTGTGTAGAATAAGTGTTCTTTTTATGATTGGGTACATTATTTGCTTGTTTAGCCTGATGTGAACCAGCGCGGGTTTGTATATTGATAATGAGATGCATAAAGTGTTAAGAAATGTATATACTATTGCACAATATGACATGTATTAAATTTGACGTTCCACTCCTGCAAAGCGCCTAGAAAGGTGTATTTACAAAAAAATATATATATGAGTCTCGCGCAGCGCTCGCTAGATGGCAGCAGTTGCGGTAACGTCGCATTAGAGAGCCCTGATGAGAGTGGGGTGTTTGCAGTTCGCAAGAGCTGCGTTTCTGCCTGGCAAGGAGGAAAACAGGCGGAAAGGCGAAGACACTCGCATACGACAAACGCATTCGTCACCACCTCGCAGTTCGTTTGTAAACGCGACACATAAGCCCCGTGACTCCTATGAAGGAGTTCGACACTATGTAATATAGGATCTTCGACGCCGCGCCCGTTAGAGGGTGTATAAAATAAATTAATGTACAACTCTCTGATCGGACATTGGAGATGGCTCCTCAACGTCATCGGCATTGGCGATAGCTCTTCAGCGGCAGAAGCAGCAGTGCAAACCAATACTTGCTCCTGACGCGAGGTAACGTCGGGCACGTCAGACCGAAGAGTACAAAGGAACGCGAGCAAGAGCTCGCAGCGTGCTCGTGGAAACGATGACAAGAGTTTTCGTCCTCACAGGCCCGAGTTCTATACATAAGGGTGCATAGAGTAAGATAAGCTGTCACGGCTAACGCTGTGGCTGTACTTTCGATTCACAGGGACTGCACAATACTTACATTCTTTTATGTCGCCTTATGATGTTTGTCTTTTGCGACATATCAACCCCCTTGCGTATTTTATACCCTTTATTTTTGTTTACTGCCTTATATCAAAAAACCTCTTACTGTAGACATGTGCTGGCGCATTTTCTATTTACAAATCTCCGTAATGCGAAATTAAAGCGCAGCTCTCGAAGAGGAGGAGGGGGGGGCACGGACGAAAGGGTATGCACCTCCTCCTCGCTTCTCCTCCTCCTCCTCCTCCATCCCCTCCTCTCTCTTTCTACTCCAATTCAGTTTCCCTGCTAGATTTAGCGGAAAAAATTGATGCCACGTGACCTCAATACCAATAAAATTCCACACTACATTTAGCGGGGAATGCAGTTGGTGTTGAAGTCAAGTGACGTCAGTTTTCCCGCTATAATTCTCGGAAAAACTGAATTTGTGCGCTAAATCTCCGGGAGAAACTGAATTTCCAAGCTAAATATAGCGGGAAATTGAATTGGTGTTGAGGTCATGTAGATGGGAATTGAATTGGTGTTGAGGTCACGTGACTTCAACTTTTCCGCTAAATCTAGTGGAGCGATTAAATTTGCCGCAAAATATAGCGGAGAAATTGAATTTCCCCCGCAAAATATAACGGCGAATTAAATTACGGAGGTCACGCGAAACCTGGAAACGGGCGGCTAAGAGATGCGCTCTAAATATTAATATAATTTGTCCTGACGTCCTATAAACCACATTAGGTTCACCCACTAAATTTAGCGGGCCAATTGACGCCATGCATACACCTATTCACTTTTCTCGCAAATTTTAGCGGGAAAATTGACATCACATGAGATGACTTGACGTGTCCTAACACCAGTCTAATATCCCTGTTAAATTTAGCGGTGAATTTGACATCACGCGACTTATGAACCAAATCAATTTCCGCGCTACATAGGGTGGGGAAATCGATAAATCTAGGTTCTTTTTCAATACTCCAAAACGACTGTTTAATGTGTTTTATGCAACTTTAAACGAGCGCTTTTCAAAATCTACATTTCATGCATTTTGGTACTTTAAAAATAAAGGGCGCTGCCATTTTTTCGTTTTTGTTTTCTCCCAAATAAAGAACGGGATCAAAGGAAGCTTTATATATTATTTTTCGCCTTACAGTTTGGTATGCTGCCTTTCGAGTTTTGTACTTACATCCAGACTGACGTAGCAGACGCTGCCGACGCCTGAATTTATGAAAACAAGTTCACGCTTTTTTTATATTGTAACCGGTGGAAAAATAATAAAAGAATGTAAAACTGAAAATCAATATTTATTGTGTCGAACTTGTGCCTACAAGCTCATAAAAAAGCGTATATTTTCTGACCGCAACAAAAAAGCGGCTTGCACGAGCAGCACATTACTGAAGCTTTTGTGCGCGCGGTATATTCAGGAATAGTTTGATCCGAAATAGAAGATGACAGCCGTGAATCATCTGAAAGTTTTCGAAACGTTAAATATTGGAAGAAAGAAACAACCGGTCAGAGCTTGGTTTGAAGTCGTTCCTTCGGGTGGCAGCCGCGTGAGTTGGTGACATCGCCACGCACGCGGCAATATTGAGGCTAGGGTTAAAAATACATATGGCAAATCACTAGGCAATTGTGTTCCATACGTGAAACGTTCTTGCACCAGAAACGTTTATCGATTATCGATAAACGTTTTAACGTTTATCGATACTCTGAGCTTCCAGACGCCAAACGCCTACTTTCATGGCGCTCTTTATTAGCTAGTTTAACGCGCACCAGGTATCCACTCGATACTTTTTCCTGGAATAAATCGATACTACCGCTACTCGGGCCGATAACCTGGCGATCTTCTATGGCCTTCTTTGCTCTCGAGCTCCTCTCCCTCAGTGCGCACAGGTGGTCGAGCTCCTCTTCGCCTACCTCACTTCCCCTCACCTACCCCTCTTGTCACATGACCTCCCTTTGAACCAATGAACGCCGAGTTCATCACTCCTCCTCTCCCACCTGTGAACCGATTAGTGTCGAATCTCGTGACCACGCATTTATCTGGGATTCATGAAATGCCGAACACCCAGCAAAAGGAATGTTTCAAGTTAGAGATATTATCAGCAACTCATTCACGCTTTTTAATGCCAATGGAAGAATTAAACTAGGTGGTAAGTTCTTGAAAGATAGTTTTTGTTGGACGCATAAAAACTTCATGCAGAAGTGCTCAGATAACAAAGCCTTTAAAAGGGTACTCATGCGTGTACACATGTTAACGTTAAAACCAGTATCGTTCACATTATCAATGATTACAAACTAGAGAGCTAGGAAGCTGACATTAATCCTATGGAAGTTAGGAAAGAACAGCCGCAAAACTAATGACTAGAGCCTCGGTACATGAATAGGGTCCCATATGACGGCGGTCAGAGTACCCCTTGTAACATGAATCCATTCACTGATACTATTCTGTTGGTTAAAGACTACCGCAATAATGATTTTGATGTCAATAGCTTTAAGTCGCCGCTCAGGTGAATGAACAACGTGACACGCGCATGAATCTGCCTTGAGCGTGCGGCATAATAATTTAAAAATAAAAGAGTTCAAATATGATATTTACCCTCCGCAACGCATGCCAATGGCACCGCCACAAAGAGAAGAAAGACCTCAGTCACGATCATGGTGCCTGTGAACAAAGTACTCTGAGCACACAACTCGTCAAGCTCTTTTTATAGGCAACAAAGCTTTTAAAAAAAAAAAATAGAAACTACCTCCCGGTTGGACATAAGAACACACCCTTTGAATAACCGCTGATGCGACAGGTCCTTACGAAAGACTTGCCATGCCTATGTCATAAAAATAAAATATAATAAAATAATGTCTATTGTCCAATCAAGTGAAATCGTTAGGAATATTTTGATGTGCAGCTAAAATGAATGTGCAAGAGGTCCTTACAATACCTTCTGCGCAAAATCAGCATGAGGAAATAGCGTAGTCAATGTGACGAGAGTATGTTTGCTGTGGAAAATTACTAAATTGGATACATAATGTTAGAACGTCATGACACAAAGAAATCAGCAGCGCTAACGTCTGACGCTGAAGTACAGTTCTTTCGCTCATTGTTGGTGCGCAAGTTGAAAAATGAAGTCCTCGCTACAGCCTACGGAATTTCAACGTTACACATGTAGCTATATGAATGCAACTTCCCCACGTCCGTCTTACTAACGAATTAACATTAACCCTGTTTTACGCTGCAAAACCTGATATCTGGTAACTGCCGGTCGAGTGAACCGCTGGATCTTTTTTAGAAAAAGAGGATCAGTTTCACATTTTTTTGCAAAGGAGAAGCAGAATCGGCGGGGCTCCTGTCTTATTGCTCGATCCCTTCGCTTTATCAGGCCATCACGTTACAGCACGATTCTTAAAACGTTTTTCGTGCTCGGAAAACTAATGTGGCTAAACTATGAATTCATTTATTGAAATAAGTTGGTTACATCCTAAAAAAATATCAAATGTATCACCAGCTGGCTCAAGACATATTTATACAGGGTGTTTCTTTCTAGCAGGTCCAAATGTCGTTAAAAGAAAGCCGTGATATCCACACAAATGTTATCTGTGCAGGTGAGTTATACGACAAGGGGGCCACAATATACGGGGCTAATCATGATAATTAATTTTAGAATTAAATGAGGTTCGTTAATTAATTTTGTAATTTGAGAAATTATACTTATCATTTCAATTACACATGTTTTGAGCTGCAGCAAACACTAAAAATAAGTAAATAAAAGCAAATTGAGGTGCGTGAGAAGTGCCGTTGTGCCCTGGAAGTTGCCAGTGGTGCAACGGGCGCAATGATGGCATCATATCTATAGTAGTTCAGTATCGGCGACAAAAATTGTCGAATATAATGAATTCCTAACAATAAAAAAATTGTGCTGTGCATTTTCAAATAATATCATGGTTTGAAAACTATAAATAGGAGGTTCGCGATTTTCACGGTAGTCTGTATAGACCAACACGCGGCTCCGACGTCACGCCTCTGTGGTGGCGCTGTTGTCGCCACGGAGCATGCGCAAAGCTTCACCTCAAGCGAATCTGGTTGCTGCGCTCGCGCAGTGCCCACACCTGGTGTGGGCAAATGCGGGCTTGTTTATAAACAGCGTGTCGGTCTATATTAAAAAGCCGAAAATTCTTAAAGCAAAAGGATTTATTACTTCAAACTTATGCAATAAATTAACAAACAAAAGCATTATGAAATGAATGAAGACCCTACACAACACCATGAATTATAAAATATCAAACCAAAAACGCCATCTATATCAAGAAATGTTAGAAAACAAAATTTAAACTACCTCGGTTTGCACTTCTAAACATTTGAGACGATCACTGTGTCTTTTTGTAATCATTTTTAAGTGTAAAATGAAAGTAAATCGCATGCATATTTAAAAGAGTATAGCCTGCGCGTAGTACAAAATTAAATTTTTGGTAGGATTTATAAAGGTTTACTTTAACGTGCCTATTGTTGGGTGCCTGCATTGAGTGTTTTGGATTTCAAATATGTATTTGTATGTTTTTGTTTCACTGTTGAGACCATTTGTGTGCCTAAATAATGTGTCCAATGTGCTTTGTGCCTTAATGATGAGTCCAGTATATTTTCTGCCTCATTGATAAGTCATTATTTTTATACATTTCAAGATGCCATGCAATTTTTTTATTTAGTTTTCAATTATTTTGTTCTTTTTTATGCAGCTAAGAAATCCAAAACAGCTCAAAAAGTTTTGATGAGCACGTTTCATAGTTTAAATTTATTTTCTTAGATATGTGTCTGTGAAGTGAGCACAAAATTGTCAAGAACTTTTTGCCTCTGTGTATTTGAATTTTTTTTGTGTGCGATCCGTCATGGTTCGGTTTTAAAACACCGAAATATTTTTCGAAACCTCATAAGCGTTGAAAAATTAAGCTATTACCAATCAGGTAAAAATAATGTTTTCGGTGTTGATTGATATTTCTTATCATGATCAAAACAAAACCCAGACCCACCGGTCGGAAGTTTTAAAAACTCTTAGCTCGGTCTTGCACCACGCTCCACCAAACTGTTGTAGGTCCAGTCGGTGCTTGTAACTTGCACTAAATATTGCTGTTGTAAAAGCAAAAAACAACTGAATGCGCTGGTAAAAGAAACAAAATGAAAGCAATTTACAACTCCCTTTAACGCCGAATTAGAGCGCAGCTCTTGAGGAGAAGGATGCTTAGTACTGAGGGGAAGGTATACCGCTCTTCCTCATCCTTCCCTCGCCATCCTGCCTGCTACTCCACCACACTTGCCACGTGACCACGGGGGAGACACGTGACCTCAGGGGGCCACGTGACTTCAGGGGGTCACGTTACCTCCACGGTTACGCCGACACCGACGGCGACGGTGACGCCGCTTAAGCCAGTAATGGGCGCCTAAGTGCTGCGCTCTAGAAATACCGCAACCTATAAAAGCACGAGCGTCTTCCTCTTTCTCGGCGAAACCTAGACGCTTTACCAGCGAGCAAAGCTGAATCTGAAAGATGAGGAAGTTCAGAAAACACCTCTAGTAAATTCTTGCAATTGATTCTACTGGTGGCTGGTGTACCGTAGTGATCTCTAGACTACAATACACACCGGCGCTTCGTATATTTGATGCCGCATCACACAAGACATAATAGAAACAATAAATATGGCGGATTATTACTCGCAGTGTGCCGTGCGTCGTGCTCAAGGAATCAAAAAGCATGGTGTGCGCTACAAGCTGAGTCTCGGCCGATTACGCCGATTTCAGCGGAGCGGGGTTTCCCGAGACTGGAGGAAGACTTGAAGGTGGCGCTTCTTTCAAACAACGAGTGGAAGTCATTCGGGCTGATATTCATTGTAGCACGTCAGAGAAACAACTGACTTGGGCCAAGCTTGTCAATCATACGTGCTTAACTTAGGCCTAACGAGGTTTTGCTACGAGGCGGCTTTTAGTGCCAAAGTACTTAGGGATTCGTTTTTCAGGCACATGTAGCGCATTATATATTTGTTCCACTATATTAAAACTATACTCAAAAGGAAGAGCTGAATTGGAGCTTTACGCTGATGTGAAGACCTTAAAATTATGTTGATCAGGTCCGACAGCACAGCCTGCTGAATTTCGTCAAATGTCGTCGCAGAGAGGTGGTTTGACAAATAAAAAAAATACATTAAGAATGTTATGACCTAGACGCTTTATTAGCATGAAAAGCATATGTTGCAAGTGTTTCCAAAAAAGTTATATTAATGTATCGTAAAAAGTAAGGAAAAGAGATGGAGTAAAAATATGGCACCCCCGATAAGCTGGAAAAACGACAGTTTCCACCTTTGCCGCTTCAACGGTCCATAACTTGATAACAAAAAATCCGACGAACTTGCCGCTTGCGTCTTCTTTTATTAAATAAATTACCCGATAACATGTATTTAAAAAAAATAAAAATGTTGATCCAAAATTTGTGCCTGAGTTGAGATGAAATCACCCATATATATATATATATAGAGAGAGAGATAAGGCGTATACAGGGACTTTCTGCGAAGATTTGTAAAGATCCCTAAAAATAAGGTGTTCGCTAAAAATAAACCCTTTTCGGAAAGAAATTGCCAGCCACGTGGGACGTGCGGGTGCAAAAATCATTCCAATTGGTAAAATATTTATCTTCAATACATTAATTAACTTTTTTACAAATTGAAAATAAGCATATTGTCCTGACAAGAAGCTGGCTGAGCGTAGTCGAAAAACCCAAATCAGTTTATTTGAGGACGCCTACAAGCACGTGGGAGCCGTGCTTAAAGTACTTTCAAAATTGGGACGATATGCTCCTTTTCAATAAACATATGGTCCGAATTCTGAGCTTATGTTTAAAAGTAATTATTGGGACCATATGTTTATTAATGTTGAAGCTCCGGCTCAGCATATCATGGCTAAAGTCTCCACTCGTAGGGCAGGTACATTGCTGGCGATGCGAAAAAGCGAAAGATATTCTAATCATCCGCGCTTTCACATCGCCAGTCTTGATGCTTGAAGCGCGATTAGCAACTATCGCGCACTGCAGCAGGTTCAGGCGTGCGTTGACGCACTGCAAGCTTTTAATTAGAATAGCATGTTTATTGCATTATTTAAAACCTGATTATTCAATTCTACCTCATTATTGTTTTAATTATTTGCCTAGACAACTCTGCGGGTAGAGGTTTTTGCTTTTTTGGGAAGTCTCCGCTTCGACCACACGGTATAACTTATTTCATGACGTTCTCATATGTTTATTGGACACATTGATATACGTTTTGTAAAGGCGGGGTCCATATAATAATGCAAGCTATTCCAAAAGAAGCATAAACGTTCAGTACTTGAAGCGCAATCAACGCAGGCAAGGTCTGCCTTTCACAACCAGCAAAGTGACGGCGCTTCAAGAAACAGCAAAACCCGTGACGCACCACACCTCAAGGAATGTTGTTGTGATTATCTCCAGCAGCGAGTTTTTAAACTCCAGCCGCTTTTTATTCTTTGAATACACGGTTGGGTATACCATCTGGTCTATATTGTTTGTTTTATTTGAAACTCCTCACGAGCCCTAACATTTTGTTATAAGATATTTCATATTCGTCTATGCTTTCTAAAAATCCATATTGCTCAGCGGAGATTGGCACAGGTTCGTGGAAAGAAAAGCACTAATAATAAATGAAGCATTTTTATGTTTTTAATACAATTTGAGAAATGTCAGATTAAAAATAATTAAAATAGACAGCGATATGATACGCGTTTTTACTCTACGTGTTCTCTGAGCGGTGAAGTTTTTTGTTTATTATTAACACAAAATACGTTTATGAGCTGGATAGTATGCAAAAAGTGTCGCGCTCGAGCTTGACGAAAAGGTTAAGGCTCCCATCCGCGCTATGAAGGTGGTTGGATAGCGAAGCTGTGGTATCACCTGCAACGATTGCCGGCCTTTTTATGGCAAGCGCCACCAGGTGATGCTCCAATCTTTGATGTCCTAGAAAACTTGCGGTTTATGAAAATAATGAACAAAGGCCACCTTAGCACCGCTGCTTGAAATGTAGATGAAACGTTTAACTGTGGACACCAAAAGAACGAAGAAGTCCGAGATCTGTAATAATGTTTCGAGTATTCTTGCAAACCAACTTGCCTCCTCCAAGATGTAATATTGTACAGCCGAATGCCCTCGTTAAATTTCAAACTCTGTAGTCCGCGTAGCATTTATGCTTTCTAGCACTGGTGACGTAAGCAATCTCAACAGGCTTGCAAAGACGGTGCGACCGGAAGTCGCTTGGGACGCAAGTGGCAGTTCATGTTTGTAAAGAGCAAAAGGGTCTGTACCAAATGATTGACGAAAGAAAAATAAATGCACTGTACCAAAGCGTTTTTATATGCGAATCCAACCTTTACCGAGAAACGCATGCGGGGAGCTTTACGTGCATGTAGTCTACTACGTGGTTTTGACATTTGTTTTGTTTTTGTTATTCGAAACAACCGTCAAAACCACATGACAAGAGATAAGACGCGCGCGAACTTTGTAATGCGAGCGAGATGGTTTTCTGACGACTATTCTGTTTACTACCTGTTCTGCCGACGGACGTGGAAAAACCATAGCAACGAGTCATATACGGCTTTGCTGTTAAAGCGTTACACCCAGCCCGATGCCACATAAAAAAACATACCCCAAAGCAGAGAATGCATGATATTCAAATCATATAGAAGGTATGCTTAGTCAAAATGATTCAATCATATTAAAAACTAGTAACACTCGCCACTAGCATGATTTGCAACCAAGGGCTCGACGGAAATCGAACCCGGATCATACGATCCGCATTCCGACGTGTTTAGTTGGCGCCGCAAGGAGGAAATATAAAAAGAACTGCATGCAGCTGGACTAAGTGTGAGTTGCCCCTGACAGTCGCCTGCGGCAGCCTTCGACCGTCGGCGCCGAGTCAAACTTCGTCCAACATACCTGGTCAGCAGGCCACAGTAGGCAGCAAGTCATACTTATTTCAGCATACCTCTGTCGCAAGCAACTGTCAGCGATGAGTACTACTTAGTCCAATATACTTGGTCTGCTGGCGATCGTCTGGGGTGAATCTTACTCAGTCCAGCATACTTGTTCCACAGGTGATCCTTGATGGCGAGTCATACTTATCCTAGCATAACTGGTCCACAAGCGACTTCCTGTGGTGAGTCATACTCATTCCAGCATACAGCGTCCAGAGGCAACCGTCGGCGCGCGCCACTGGTTTCCAAATGACGAACGAAGCGTGGCTCTCCCGGTGGGCTCACGATTTCACCGGGTGGATCATATCTAGGATTCTGTGTTTTCGGAGTTTATTTTTCGTCAAATACAAAGGGTGTTTTTCGGTGTTTTTTTTTTCCCGAACGATAGGAGTTTATCGGAGCTTATTTTTTCGCTTCCCAATTCTCCGAAACTCGGAGTTTAGTTTTACAATGTTCCGTATATTTCAAAAATTAGAATAAATAGTACCCAGGCCAATACGTGTGCCAGATTCAAAATAACGGGCTTGTATCAAATAATATATCCTCAGCTGCATTTGCTTTGACGTCCTTGCCATTTGCAATACTAATCCGTCGTACGACACAAAATTACAAGCAATGTGTTACTTTGATAACCGTCGGAACAATAAAATTTCTAAACTCTTAGAGGTATTCTCTGATAAGCTCGTTATCCTAACATCCTATTCCACCTTTTTACCCCACGGCTGCGCTGGATGGAGTGGCAAAGAATGTAACATAGAACCTTCACCTCCCCCTTCCTCCCCCGCCGCTTTGCACTTGCATTCACATCTTTATGGTTCATAGCTTTCACTTCTACTACACAACCCATCCTTCATCTAAGAAGCATAAACAGTACGGTACAAACTGGATACCGGAAGAGTCGTTTTTGCCGTGACCCAGAAGTACATTGTCCTGTTACCTTGAAGGAACCTTGACGGAATAAACGGTCAGACCACTTGCCCTGGTTGCTGACCAAACTTAATTGTAGAGTACCGTTTCTTTTTCGTTTTGTGTTTTTGTGGACATCAAAATCTGCAGTTTTCCGACTACATCGATCAAGAATCGACGCCGTGTGCATGTGTTTCGCGAGTGCAATGTGCGTGAAGACGTATGTTCCTCGCGAGCAGCGTTTTACTTTACTATGAGGACTAAATTTGTTACATGCGGCCCTCGGGTCCAGAAACGAGCTGGATCCAGTGGCGACGGAAGGGATGGCGACAGAATGCACTCGTCTATATGGGTTGTGTTTCAAAAAATTTCGATCTTGCCGTTTCATACTTTTGTGTTTGAAAACGTAGCTTGCTCCACAGCGTTGCTCTATTTGTGCTGCCATCTAATCCATTCGAGTAGATTTGAAACATAGCCATGGTTAATAGTGCATAATAGAAATCACAAATGTTTTTTTTCCTTTATTGATAGCAACTCTCCAGAACAGCTGGACAATCTAGAACTTAATTCGTGGTTGAGTAATGATGCAGAGACATGTGCGCGAGACATACCTTCAGAACTTTGCCGCGACGTCGATTCGTGATCGGTATCCGAGCGTGCGAAGGCACAGAAGGCAGCACTTCGGTGTGCCAAGAAGCTTTGATCACGCCGCGAGACCGGCGAAACTTACTTTCGACAAGTTGTGCCGTTTGCCTGTGGCGCTGAACTTTCGTAAAAATTTCCGCGTGTTCTCAAAGTCAGGTCTCACCGTTTACGCAAGCTTTTGAAAACACTTGTTCGGCGAATGACGACGAACGAGTAGAAACCCTGTCTTCAGCTCGCCGCCTCTAGCCTCCGCAACGCTGAAAAGGGTGATTTTTCGACATGCAAGAGTGCTGACCGGTGGCCGCACTGCCGGACCGGGGAAGCGCGATACAGAAATTGTCATAGAGATCAGTGGTCGTGGCTAAAGTCACTGAATCTGGGAAAGTAGCGCGATTGCCTTCCCACTTAATTGCTTAGCCGGACACAAACAAATGCCAACATACAGACAACAAAACCTCTCACGGTGATTCGCTCATCGCTGTTGGTTGCCATGGCGATCGTCATTTTGAACCCTTTCAAAGCTTCGAAGCTTCGAAAAGATCGTTAAAACAGTCGTACCAAGATCACTGGAGCGTCATCGTGCTGAACGATTTCTCGGCCAATATGAGCGTCTTTGGCACTGTGCATTGAATAAAGCTATCAGTCATGCTTATTTCCCCGGATCTCTTACAATTATGCTGCTCTTCTTGCGTGTTTAAGACAGTAAAATTACTTTTTAATGGACCCATGTACCGACGCCGTGTGTGATGCCGTACATCGTCGTACAGCCATTACACGCAGCGTCAGTGCTTGAAACCGTTAAAAAATAATTTTACTCTCTTGAAGCACGCAAGAAGAGCAGCATAATTGTAAGAGATTGGGGTAAATAAGCAGGGTGTCGAACCGTTCATTATTTTGGTTCGGTTCGGGTTCGGGTTTAGTAGCATTCTATTTTGTTCCGGTTCGGTTCCGGTTTGGGGTAGCGCACATAATATCACTCCGGTTACCGGTTTTATTAAGCGCGAACCGGTCCGAACCGGTTTCTAACTCGACCTTTGAATATTGACCGAGCACTTCCTGGAGTCTTTTCTGAGGACGAGATACTTGCCGTAGACCCATCCCAAAACTACTTCCTCTTCAAGCAGATCAGAAAACTCTGCACAGAGACGTGCGCAAAAGACACCATTAATATGGCAAGGCTATTACTTCTATATTTCTGTTCTCAAGTGATCGGCTATCCATTTTAATGGTGTATTTTGCACACGCGGCTGTGCAGTGTGTCCGCAAATGTCATGCGGAACCTAACATTAGTTATTATTATAAACTCGGAGAAAACAAGAATGTTTAATTGAATAAATCAATCAATAAATCAATCAAACAGAAAATCAACCAATCAATCAATCAATCAATCAATCTTTATTTTCCAGAAACTACTGGAGGCAAGATTCCAGACAAAAAGTTGTTACAAACTGCTTAACCACTCAAAGCTCTCCACAACCAGGGATGGCCGATATCACGATAGTATCTTACAGACACTTTCGATTATGTGATTCTTTGTATCCAGATGCACTTGAGCAATATATGTGCATCTCTAGTGAAATACATCTACTATGTATCGATTGTATCGCTATACTTTGACAGACCTCGATGATTTTGTTGTCATAAAATGACTGGTGGGAGGAGTCCCAGAATCTATATTATGAAACCACCCCAAACATTATTTAAGGGGGAGGGGGGGGAGAGTACACCTAGGTTGCATATTACACAAGGAGGCCACCAAAATGAAAAGAAAAAACAGAAACGTGGTTTTAAGAGTGTCAGTTTATTTATTTTTTTCTGGTCTCTCATTTCATGTGGAGTCGGCGGGTACTACTTCCTTGCTCTATTTCTTTTTATCTGCCCCCCCCTCACCCCTGGGCTATTCAGAAGCACTTTGACAATAGTATGCGACGCACCCTGGCCTTTCAAGGCACCGGTATAGCCGAAAATTATAATGTTTCAAAAAAGGAAAACAAGGCAAAACAGGGCCCATTTGGGACAGACCACGTCCTAATCTTATACAAATGCGACAATGGTGATTCCTCATTGTTAGCAAGGGCAGGGCATTTCCATGTGAGGGCTGAAGTCTTTCGCTAAGGCGACCTGAGGAAATATGTCTCAACGTTCCAGAACTTCTTTTCAATCAAGGCGGCATTTATTCGTTTTGGCAGTGCTAAAAAGGCTTTTATCATTCGTGAGTCTGGTGCTGCGACCAAATCGCCGGCGGCTTGAGGATAAGCTCTTTGAAAAGCAACTCATGGTGAAGTGTGATTAGTTCACTTTCGAAGTTTGCAAAAATGTTTTAGGATTAAATTCTGTGTGTTGCTTGAATATTCGAATGTTCCTATTCGTGCCATCTTTTATACTTGCGATATATGTGGCGTTGTTTGAAATGCATCATTACATGTGTATTTAAAGCATGACCATGTTCGGTAAAAAAATATTATTTCTGTATGAATCAGTATCTGCATTCGTGAATACTATTTCCCCATTTTCAAGTTACTCAGGAATATCGCGTTCCCCAAATCCAAATATATCTCAGTATCTGTATATCGGCCTTAAAACTAATGTATCCCAGCATTTGTATTCCGTCATACTTTGTTTAGCATCTCTGCCCAGCCCTGCCCATAACCAACTGTAGGAAATGATAACGCACGCATAACACACGCACGACGCATTCTGTACTCTCCGGGTTTTATAAGCATCATCACAATAGTCACGTAATAACAATGATACAAAACATCACACAACAATTCTACAAGACAAATCAAACCAAAAATGAAAAGTAAACAAAGGAATATTTATTTGGTAAATTATACTATAAATAAGCGTTAGTAAATGGTACTAGTGCCACAACAAAAACATTGCCTGCTATGGGGTATTCATTCTGATGATGCCTTGGTGTGTGTTTAACACTTTTAGTCACACTCGAGCGTTCCAGTTTTTGCATGAAATCTGCCCCCCCCCCCCTAATCACCTAAACGCATTTTGTGTTAAAATGGCTGCCCAGTTGGGAGGAACAGCCAGCCAACCGAAACTGAAACTACACGGGAGCTCGCCCGAGTATACACGGTTGTGGTACTTGAAGGGTTAAGCTTTGAGTGACCAAACCCCGCTGGAATCGTGATGGGATCGCATTGCTAACGGTTTATTTTAGGAAACGTTCTGGGTAGACAAAAATTGCATTTTTGCAGACACACACGCCCAGATGGCAGATGTCGACTCCCGCACCCACAAGCGCAGCAGCAGTCAGTTTAGAACACTCAAACTTCGTTCGCGAAACGCACTTGCGCCCACACATTAATGACGCAAAACAAGTGTTTTAGAAAAGCCACCTCCACACGTGAGCTTTTTTCGGATTAATAACAACGGCATGAACCGGCACAAGTAACTATAAATGTTATTATTGTGCAAGAATTAGTCCCGTAGACGGCTCCGACTTTCAGAACATGTGCCTACTTGCACAATACCGCGATCGCAATCTTCGCTCACAAATCTACGTGGCTGTTTTGGGTGGAGATTTTAGTCTCCCAGAAGTATCTTGGATAAACTACAGTGTTGTGGTTAATATTGCGCAATATGTTTATTCAGTGTTTTCGCATGTTGTAAACAACATTAATTTTAACCAGTTTATCACTGTGTTCACAGCTGGCGTTAGCCGTTCAAGTGTTTTGGACGTGCGGCTTTGCTACACGCGTGGAAACTAGCGCTCTATCGCGCTTCAAATGGGCTTTAAGTCTTCCTAAAATTTAGGAGCTTTCGATGACGCTGAGCAAACTTCTTATTGGAATTACATGTTTATTTTCAATATTTAGGAGTAAATTAGTCAATTATAGCTAATGATTTGGCTAATTATTATCTTTTCAATTTTGCAATCCGTGACGTCCGCGACGGGCGGCTAGTTTTTCCCGAAAGTGGTTTCTTTTATCCTCGACCACCATATCGGTAGGAAGTTTTGAATGTTTTCGCCTCAACCAGACGGTACAAGTTATCTTGTGATCTTGCTCTCATACGTTTATTAGACACATTTATATGCGTTCTGTAAACGCCGGGTTCGTAATAATTTAACATACCTGAATTTCAAAAAACAAAAGTTCAGGATTGGGGTACAAATTACGCAAACAAGGACTACATCTCACAAGAGGAAAAGGTAATTGCGATTCGAGAAACGGCAGAACCCGTGACGTCATCACTACTAAAGGCATATTGGTGTAGAAATTCTTAGCAGCAGGTTTTAAGCTACGCTCTACATTCTTTGAGAACACGCTTGAGTCCACCATCTCGTCCTCTTCGTTTGTCTTAATTATTTGAAACCAATCAAGAGTCTTAAAATTTTATAATAATACGTGTTTATGTTTGTCTATGCTTTTTGAGAACGAAGTGTGCTCAGCGCAGACTGGGACAAATGTGTGGAATTAAAAGTATTTATAAAAAACGAAGTATTTTCCCAATTTTTTATGCAAGTTAAGAAATGTCAGATTAAAACAAATAGGCACCTATGTCTTTTTTTTGCGTATTAAATATTCTTTGAGCGCCGAAGGTTCTTTTCATTAACACGAAATGTGGAATGGGCTGCCGTTCATACAAAAACTGCCAAGCTCGAGTGTCATGAAAGAGAGTTACACGTAGGCCAAGGTAACATAAATAATGCATACCCTAAAGCATGGGATGCATAATCATCCAAAGCACGAAAAGGCATATTTATGCATAATAATTTATGTAACATAACTAGGTAACAAAATCGCAACCAGTGAGATTCACCAAAAGGGCTCAGTTTGTACCGAACCTCGGACACTTTACATTTTATATTTTCTAAGCGAGAGCTAAAATAAATTTTAAAAAAATGTATCTCTCTACCATCGCCACCAAATGGTATAAGATGGTTTAAACGAATTCAAAATAAATAAATAAGGTCTATCATGACCAAAAAATGTTTTGATTTAAAAGCCAATCAACAAAGAAAAACAGGGAGGCAGCGAAACTACTATATCGAGTACGGGCTTGTGTTTTATCATCGGGTGTTTTAGAGTACAAGTTCAGGGAAAGACTGCTAAGCTTTTCTTGCTTTAGGGCCCCAGACCCAGTCAAGTTACCATACGGTAGCTTTTTTGTCTGGAGGCCCGCCAAAGTAAATTTCTGTAAATAAAGATTTCATTTCATTTCATTTCAAAACCCTAATGTTCGCGAACCCTTAATTTTCTCGAATTCCGCGAATTAAAAAATTCGCAAAAATTTAAGGGCACGCGAAAATTTCGGTCTTTAAGAGTTTCAAAGCAGGCGTCTGGACTTCGCGAATTTTAGTGGCCACAATTATGTCCTCTGTGACCGATTCCCAAAAAATAGGTGCCGCGAAGATGAAGGACCTCACAGTAATAGCATAGTTTAAAATATTGTCCGTTCAGTTTTGTGCCTCTTGGCCTTCTGTCTAATGTCAGGAGAAGCCAGGAGTAAGGAGCGCAACGGGCAGGTATACGACGGCGGCGGCGGGCGATGTCTGCGACGACTGGTTGTCCATCGTCAGCCTCGTTGGCTGCTTGGTCTTGGGTGGCAAACGTCCAAATTCCAGGTGTAGGCCTTGGGTGCGACGACTTAATTGGATCTCGGTAGTACCTTCGTTGGACCTTCGTGGATTCGGCGTCGGACTTGCACGCAGGACATCGGAGGTACGCTGCAGAGACATGCGTCACCCAGCACGTGACACCAAAATGTCCCGAATGATGATGTAACAGAAACAAAGCATAGCTGAGAAAACTGAAACGTTTAATGGGGCGAACTTGTGCCCAAAACAAAAAGGAAACATAGGATAACAAGTGAGCGTCGTGGGCGTCGAAGTCGGCGTAACAGCAGAATCGAACGCTGGGGCGGTACTGCCCATGGCTCGAAATCGGAGCACCTAATGTAGACGCTTTGACTTCTGGAACAATCGGCGTTGAAATTTCGGCGCGTAAACATTCTAACCTCCAGTGTTGGGAAGTACTTTAAGTACATTGTACTCAAAGTACTACTTCAAGTAGATTTAGGAAACTTGTACTTTACTTGAAGTACATTCTCTGAGTATGTACTTGTACTTTAATTAAAGTGCTTTTTTCTGGTACTTTCCGAGGAATAGTACCATTCCCGACTTCAAAGTACATTCCCCAAATTTGGTTTTGTTATATTTGTATCACGAAATAATGCTTTGTTAGCTCCGAAGAAATACTGGGAGGGATATTTTTGCTCTCAGCAGAGACAGTGAGCAGACGACGCATCGCTCTGCCTGTTCTGGGGCGGCTTTCCAGTGGCTTTTTTGAACGCTCATTACTTCTTGGTCGTTCAGCGCAAGTGAGGAGGTTTAAAATGTTATGAGGAGCAAAATTAATCATAATCTGGCACCTGAAACTGTGGTGCGAAACAATTGAACTTTCAAGTAAAAGAAAAAGACAACAGAGGTAGAACGTCACAATGATTTGAGACATTCTCTTTTG
The DNA here is from genome assembly GCA_037355805.1 of Ixodes ricinus. Taxonomy (NCBI): domain Eukaryota; kingdom Metazoa; phylum Arthropoda; class Arachnida; order Ixodida; family Ixodidae; genus Ixodes; species Ixodes ricinus. Next base: position 44,837 of record JAZHYW010011794.1, read on the forward strand.
TCTTTTCACTTCGACGAAAGTTCCTCATTCTTCGCACTTCAATCTCAGTGTACTACATTATGATTAATTCTGCTCTCTCTTAGTATATATGCTATCTCCTAGTATATGTACTCTCCTAGTATATATTCCACACCCCTGGGGGCAAAAACCCAGTGCAAGCTGCGCCAAATTCAGAAGAGGGACTTCTGAATTTAGCTCAATTCTTGAAAATAACTGCTCTGTAGCCACTTGACTTATAACATATTCGTCGCTGTTTTGGAAAATAGGTCATGCAACTTGATTACCTGGGCAATGCATACCAGTTAAACAATAACTGTTTACACGTTTGCAAGTCTAATCTCAGGGTGCCGCCATTCTGCCCAGTGGTGTGCGCTTGGGCGCGGCAAAATCCGATTATGATGCCTTAGCAAGGCTTCGTAATGGGATTAGGACGCGTCCAAGCGCACCCCAGCGAACAAGATGGCAGTGCCTGAATCCGGACTTGCAAACGTGTATAAAGGGATCAAAGGACATCATGAAAGATTGTATAAAAATACTTGTTATTTGCTTTAAAAGTACATTGTATTTATAGTACTTTACTTCAAGTAAATTGCACCCAGTGTAATTACTACTTTACTTAAAGTACATCACGTCTCATTTACTTTGTACTTTACTTGAAGTACCTTTTAGATGTACTTTACCCAACACTGCTAACCTCTAATAAGCAAGAAGATTCTCGAATTTACTAGAACGCGACATTACAGAAACAACGAAAAGGTTTATCCGCGGACGGGCATTCAACCCCGGCCTCTTGCATGGGAGGCAAGCACGCTAACTGCTAGGCCACGAGCGCGCTGCCTACTGCATGGGCCAGCTGCGCTGCGGCAATATTTTTTACATGACGTCGTCACTATCTCGGATGCGCGTCCTTGGTGAACGCACCAAAGAACTTCAAGACGTCTGAGTTCTATTAAAATACATTAAAGTTAAATGGGGAAGCGAAATCACTGTTATCATTTTGCTTCGGTGAAGAGTTATCCTTTCTGAAGTTCGTTTATACAGACGATGCATGCCTGCGCTCGTCGTGAAGTTACCTGGGCAGTAGAGTGAAATTAAGCCGACAGTATCATTACGTAAGGTAGAGAGGAAACGGATGCGTGGATGTCAGGATAAAGTCCACTTCAACTGAATAAAGAATGTTTTCAGGACAGAGTAGAAGACCTTGCGGCGGCGTCTCACACCTTTCACGCCTCGTTGGTCGCGAACGCCGGTGTGCGTCGCCTACGATGAGTGCGCATGTAGGCATGGTCAAAGAATCTTGTCTTTAACTCTTTGCTTGCATACTGGCCACTGCAGTGGACCAAGTTCTTTATTTTTTTAAATAAAATACCAGTTCGCATATTACCCGCACGCATGGTGTCCACTTCAAATGACATACGAGGGGCGTTCATAAAGTTCGTATTATTGTCACGAAGAAATAGAGATTCAGCAATCAAACTCGAGTAGGAGCTGAGACATTCTCTACATGTTCGCCACCAAAAGTTACCCGCTTTTTCTAGCGATGCACCGTATGCCGGAGCCCATTGTTGTAGAACTCCTCGTTTTGAGTGTTCAGGAATCGCTCCACTTCAGCAAACACTTGGTCGCCCTCCTTGAAATGCTTTCCCCTTATTCGGCCACACTGGAAGCGTCTGCACCATTTAACCAAAGTCTCATAAACTGGGGTGTTGTCCTAGAACGACACTCCCAGATTGGAATGAATATCATTGGCATTGCTTTTCTTCAAATGAAAAAAACGGATCACTGCATGTGCTTGGCACCGACGGGCAGTGCCGTTTTGTTCGACTCCTAGCGGCGTTCCGAGCTACTATAGCATGCGATGTTTATACTGTGCGGAAACTAGAGGGACCCGCGTTCATGTTGATGCCTGTTTTTGTTTCGATTTTATTCAATTTGTGCTATTAATACGAACTTTATGAACACCCCTTGTATGTGTTATCGATTGCAACTCATAGATGGCGCCACCATTTCACTGGTGTTGACATATTCAGCATCCAAGATGGCAACCTCCACAAATTCAAGGAAAGGCACGTGCATCCTCACAAAAGCGTCGTAAACTGTTGCAAAAACTTACTATTCCTCTGTTAAACGTTGTCATGCCTTTGAGGAAGTCTTGAGGTGTAATCTGTATAAATATGAGCGTTCAATATGTCTTCATTGTTTAGTAAGTGATCTATTTGTGGCTTGTCTACTCTGATGGACACCGTGAACAGCAGCATTACGAGGCCATGTACTATGCACAAATAGTTTTTCGTCAGCAGCGCTGTAAATATACTGGAATGATCCAATTATCTGCTGTAATGAATAAGGCACAATAATACTACAATATTTAAAAAAGATATCGCCTTTGAGGGAAGGCGATATTTTCAAAGGCGAAGGCGATACCAAATCGCCTTTGAGGGAAGCAGACATCGATGCTTTATTGGATATTCCACTATCTGACTCAGAAATCAATGTCCTACTTAAAGACGGTCTGCCGTCAGGAAGTGATGATGATATTTTTGAAAGCGAGGATGGTGACGTAGATTATGCATAGAAGATGATCACGGCAGGTGTGATGATAGCTCGTAAGATGCCAGCCAAAGTGATGACAGTGATGAAAAGAATCGAGACACGAAAACCCAAGCTCCACCACCAAGAAAAAGACGTCGAGTTAAAAAAAAATAAGCCAAAGTTATGGTCAGGGGAGGAAAGGGATCTTGTGTCCCAAGTTCATGCAATCCACTGTAGTGGACGTTCTGTGATAAATAAACTACATTCCTGAAAGTTAAGAAAAAAATCCTGGGTCAAAGCTCAATACCAATGTTTGCAAAAACGCAAAATTTTATGATTTGCATGGACGTTTTTGAAGTATGCAACAAAGGGTTAAAAGAGAAGAAAAAATACTTCTCAGCAACAACCAAAAGTACTTGTCTAATTTCTGATATTTTGAACAGAGCAGATGGATTGAACATTTGGCTATTTGGAAAGTATCGGACACCGTTGCCCACATCGCTTTTTCGTGCTCCCAATAAAGCCGTTCCTGCATACACTACAAACTTTGCCATTTGATACAATAGCAACAAAACGAGGCTTTGAAAATTGGGCACATGCAATTCAATATTAGTTCTAAGAGAACAAAAGAAACAAAGTATTGTAGCGAGCACCCAAATCCAAGTTGACTAAAAATAAAAGAAATCGCACAAAATTATTTCTTTGGAAGCTCCTACTTGGACTCAAAATGGCGTCTTTCAATATGTTGTATTTTTGGAGAACGCAACCGTTTTTTCAGTGTTTTCTCGTAACTACATTGGTTTTATGCGAACTCCAGAAATTCAGAGCATGATATCAGCAAAAATAAAATGTATATTTTTACAAAGAAATGATTTTTTATTGTTAAGAGGCTATCTTTATCAAAAATATATTTTCCCTAGATATCCCAGTCATGATAAAATTTGCCGCGTGTCCTTTGTCATGGAATGGCCCTCAGAAAAGAAAAAAAATCCCTCAGGTTTGGCAGGAGAGCCAACAAAACCTTGACTGTTTTTTTTTGTAGTCTTTAATGTGTTCATTACCTGTTTTAATTAGTTGTATCACTCCACTTTCAAGCCTCTCGTGAAAGTTGATGTATCGCTGGTTCGACGTGAGTAAAGTTTACGTCGACTTGTAGTTTTTTGGATGTTACATTTAGGACAAGGGGTGTCCTATTTACAGGAGTGTACGCGATGTAAGTCTTCGAAGCAGAACACACTACGAAAGCCGTGAACAGGATAAAACTTTCTAAAAGCGAAGAAAGTAACTAGGCCAATAAAATATTAAAAGTAAAATACCCGGGTTTGATAAAGAAAATAACCAGACCGAGTTGGGCTTGAACCCCGTTCCTCCGTGTGTCAGCCGCGTGCGTTTCCAACTCCGCCGTTCACGCGGTAATATATCACGCAAACACGGCTGTAAGTATTATAATAAAAAGGTTCAGTTAGAAAATGATTATTAATGCGAAAGCATTAATTGTCCCAAGGAGCGAACCGGCGTTATCAGCTTTTGAAGCCTCGAAAAACAGCACTTAAATTTCCTTGTGCCATGGAGCGAAGCCTGTAGTCTGTAGAACCGGATTGAGGAATATATTGCCATTGGCTCCGACGCGTCATAAACCAAGGAACGCCACCCCAGCGAGGAGCTGCTTGTTTCGCTACATGAAACATAGCAAGTCGATCGATGTTAAAAAAAATATGTTTTAGCTTTGTTATTTCAATAAAGAGCTGCTACCGCTGTTGCGGCAGGGGAGAAGGGGGCTCTGTCAAGCAGTCTTTGTACTGGCTTTTTTCCTCTATTCCCTCTGTCTTTGTACGAAGGAAGCAACAAATAAACTTGAAACTTGAAGCCCTCTCCAAGGCGCTGCAGTCCTCAGGCCGGTAAAAGGGAGAGGGTGGTGCGCGCTCGGCGGCTCCTCTCCCTCTCGGGTTACGTGTCAGGCGTGGCCGGAGGTCTGTGATTGGGGAGCGGAAAATTCCCGCTCCTCACGTGTTCTACGCTCTGCTTTCAGCCATGTCGCGCGGCTTAGGAGCGGGCTGCGCTGACCGCTGTGCCGCTGTCCTCACACATGGAGGACCGGCCACGCTGCCCGCTGTCGTGAGCGCCGCGGACAGCGGGGTGCGCTGCTTATAGGAATGCGCTGCGTGTAGGAATGCTGTTCCTACATGTAAGCAGTCTTAAGTGTACTATTCTTTTTTTTCAGAATACAATACAGAACTTGCTGTTTTCTGCACAGTCTGGCAAGATCTACGTATCCCACAAAAAGTATGAGCTAAGTGCAACCGCAAATAGGAGTTACTTAAGCGCTGTCTTTTTTTAAACTTCCGATGATTTCTAGAAGGAAAGCCGTTATGGCAAAGACTCTCGCGTTCGCGCAGTATAGACGTATAGAGCGATTTTATGTGACGAATCTACTTTTTGTAAGTTGTATGAGAGAGAGAGGTAAGAATGTTATTGCG
>JAZHYW010011795.1:0-26441 GCA_037355805.1 Ixodes ricinus
TCGCCTTGCGAGGTTTGGGTCGTCTGTATGTTAGTATCCGTTTGTGTCCGGATAGCAGGTAGGGAAGGCAATGGCGCTACTTTCCCAGGATCCAGTGACTTTAGTGTGCGCTAGACATGCACTCGGCCACCGATGCCCCCCCCCCCCCCCTTATATAAGTATTTGAAGCTCGACGATGGACGTCGATCGTCTCGAGGTAATGTAACGTAATAACAATATATAAATAATGAACATATTGAAGGATTGAACGACTCAATTTTTCAATTCTTGGATTGTAAATATGGCGGTAGCCTATTGTACTTACTGTTGATGGAGAGCAATTTGAGGTGACGAGGTAATGATTAAATGATGAGGCTCTATAAGGACGACGATATTAGTGGGTGTCGAACCACAACGTACAGTGCCAGACTTGTTTCAAGTATCGTGTACCCAAAGACCTTTCTTCACCCGCAACAGAATATGGTAGAATCAATGAGGATGCTGCTTTACAACTGTACGTGGAACAGGAAAACTGCAATGTGCAGAAGTGCGGCTTATTCGTTAATATGAAGGACGAATTTCTAGCAGCATTCCCTGATTGACTACTTGGAACAAATGGCCTCGTTGGCGTAAAGTGTCCCCGTTCCAAAAGATTCTTGAAGCCTATTGAAACCGCAAAGGAGTATGAGGCGAAAAATAAGAAAAAGGAGCCTGGTGTGAAGGGTACAAATCACCACCACAGCCTCTACTACCAAATACAAGGGCAGTTACACAATACACAAAGAGAGTTTTGTGATTTCATTATATTTACACTCAAGGGCATTGATATCCAACGTATTCAGAGGGATGACACCTTCTTGTCAACCATAGAGCCTTTTCTACTCAAGTTTTACATGGAAGGCCCGACTTCCGCTGAAATTCCTCACGTAGACGAGTTGTCCGACCGAATAATCTGCCATTACTCCCGATCTGGGAATCTCTCGATCTTCATTCATGGCCATATAGTATCATGAGATCGAGGGGTGTGGCTCTTCGTCCGCCGAACATTGCTTCGGCGGGTGTTTTTACCGTGTAAGGTGAGACCGTCGCGTGCTGCTGGAACAAGAACCTGGCGATTCTTCACTGAACTGCTTCTTCCGTAAGCTTCAAGAGGGCTTTCTTCGTTTCGCACACCATCTGTTGTGCTTGCCCGTTAGTTGCAGGATGGTATAATGCACTAATGTGATGCCTAATGCCGTTTTTTTTTTTTTTTTTGGGGGGGGGGGTGATTTGTGTATTTTATTTGAAGCAAGATTTGGCGCGGTATCAGAGAAAAGTATTTTCGGTAGGGCAGAAGTAGGGAAAAGAGAGCGTAGAACGTCAATGACGCGTTTGTACGGATCGTGGCAGGCATCGTGTAAACTTCCAACCACTTAGAGTACGCATCGACCATGACTCCGCAGATGCGGATACGTTTCGCCACCCACAGACTGAATAGTGGATCGTTTTCAGTTACAGTTCATGATGGCGCTGGACTCGAGGAAGCCTTCGACTCTTTCCACAAAGTTAGCCCAGGTTCCAGCACTTTTGTCGAAAGCGGTAAGTGTTCGAAACGTCGACAACGTCGGTAGCCACGTGCTGTGCTTGACACTGGACGTTTATCATTCGCTGAGAAGAAACTTGCTTGTTCGTCTGCCACGAGTCGTCCGATATCAGGTCATCACCGCTACTCCATCTCCCGACAAAACAGGTCGTCATTGTCCGCATGTCCATAGTTAGCAATCACGTGAACTTATAAATTCCCATACGCTCATAACTTGCCGTCGCTAAACGCCGTTCATTCATAGCGTCTTCATTGCAAATAAACGTCTTCCTATTTATTCTGATGGTTTATCATCATACTCCTCCTAAGCTGTACTTACAACATTATATGTGTCGGTACTTCCGAAAATATTGCAACGGCGTTTGTTTTCTGGGAACTATAATGTAACAACCGTTACAAAATCTTCCGGATCCCGTGAAACACGATATTTCGTTATGTCACTTTTCCGTCGTCATTATAATGGTGAGGTAAGTACCGTAAATTGCGAAGCAGTTTACTTGACGTCCGCTTCCATTGGTGTCTTGGAAGATTGAGTCTACTGAGCGTGCATTCCTGCAGAAGAAGTTTTCATTGAAAGAATATTGACACGTCAATCAACAATTGATTCCTTCTTGGTGAGATTTATTGCGAAAGCCCGTGACAAGCGCCGAACCGTACCTCCCTATTGGCGACGTGCGCGATCGAAAGCGTCGCTGTGGTCGGCGTTCCACGATTGGCCGAATGCTGACTATGACGTCAGCAAAGGAGTTCTCATCGACGGAAATAAGAGGAATGGAAGAACTTCCATTTTGGCGGTGTTGGCAGTGTTGCTTTGAGAGCGCAATGATTTCAAGCTTCCACCATGCTATTTACAAACACCATCGAACTTGTCGTTCGGAGGGTCATGACGTCACGAAAGGTAACCATAGGAAGGCGCCACTAAAACATCTCGCCGCTAATATCAGAGAACAATTTATACAAAGCCTGACATTCTCGCATACATGCGTTTGCTGGGCCACGCTAGGCCACGCTATTGAGCCAGCTGAGCGCAGCTGGCAGCGGCGCGAGCAAGGCCACGAGGGGAACGTGATGGTGCTCGAGCCATCCCACCGTGAACCAATGTTTCGGCCACCCCACGGGTGGGTGTCGCCATCTATTGGTTGAACTAACGCCTTGTTCAAGATGGCTGCCGTGGGACCGCAGCCGTGAAACGGAGTAGAAGAGGTGGTGAGCTAGGGTTGCGGGTATAGCAATGTTTGCATGCTGCCCGCAACCGCAAAGAATATGTTGAAAACTTTTTGATTATTTACAGTATGATAATATTGAACAGCTGTTTCTGTTTCGTAGTTTATTGATGTCTGTAGCAGAATACTGGAAATTATCTTAGGATTCTAAAAGCACGAATCCACCTTATTTAGCAAATTGGTCTAGGAACCCAAGAAATTTTTTAAGAACAAACTAAGTGTCCTTAGCACATTATCCATTCTTTTGGTTTACTGCAGTCGTATGGCAAATCTTGTACCTTGTATTTCGAAATTGTACTCGTTTGCACTTCGCTGTTTCTAAAAAATTAGCGCGAGATGCCTCCAAAATATATTTTTTCTACATATATAATACACATCTTAGACGCTGCAAAAATTACCAGAATATTTAAAAGGGATTGCATTAAATTTAAGCAATCATAACGAGTTTTTTTTTTTTTGGTTATCAAAAATAAACTTTTATAATGTACATAGTGACTATACACCAAAATGTTTGTTCGACCGGACGCAGGAACCTGCAGTTTACATGCCGTCATCTTGAAATTTTGCCCAAGAATAGCGGTATATGATAAAATGGAGTAATAGCAAAGAAAACTGTTCAAAGCGTAACGTTTCGATGTTATGGTCATATTTGTATAATAAATTAATGAGCTTCCATTGGAGCACTGCCGTAACCCTCTAAGAGATGGCGCAAGCGTACGATGGCACAAACTTCTGACGATTATAGTTACCCTGGAAACGCACGGAGAGAGCCACGGAGTGACGGATAAAATTCTAGTAGTCCGTTCTGTTAAATTCCGTTGAAAAAGCATCCCGTGTTTCAAAAACATTTATTTGGTTTATTTTGCTTTTCAATACATCCGTTCAATACATCCAATATAAAGGAGATTCTGCGGTCATCAACAATAGGAAAAAATATCCGGTTTTCACACAATATTAAACACCCATTCGCTGTGACAGTTGACGCGGTGGTGCTAAGCACACTTTTGCCGGAGGCGTTTTATTTTAAAAGAGAGAGAATAAAAAAAACGTTTCTTAATTTCTTTGCACCGAGCAATATGAACCCAACCAAAGCTATTATACATTATAGCTTGCTGAAACCAGACTTGTACACGTTACCAAAAAAAAATCATCGATTACAATTACAAATTTTATTGGTTAAAATAATGAAATTAAATCCGCCGTTCACTTGAGAAGGAAAGTGTAATTCGCTGTTTCTTGAAATTGTACCGTTACCTTTTCGCTTACTTCATATTTTCAACACGACAAACGCTTTTGTCAGTTTAAAACGAGTGCTTTTTACTTCTTAATGGTTCTTATTTTTTTAATCCACCAATTTTGTTAAACTATCTTCTTGCCGGTGATTTAATTCCAGGATTTCTTGGTTCGTAACTTGAAGAAACAAAGCGCGACTTTGGGAAGAGGAGGCAAAAATAGTAATGGGTATTACTAATATTAGTGCTCCAAAAGTAATCAAATTACCCGTGTAATCACCTGCTAATAAATGTATTGAAACAATCGCACAATTCACCATAAGGCTGATTGTTTGGGCATGCACAGGTGGTTGCCAAGTCTCGCAGATTCTTCTGAAAGTGGACTTGCCCATCGTATCTTAAGGGAACTGCCTGTTATACTACTACGAAGACGCCTTGCTGAAAAAGAACACCATGGTCTGCGCTGGTAACGAGGACGGCGGGAAACCGACGTGCGAGGTAAAGCATTACCAACACACGAGGCGTTTTATCAGCCAAACTTCACGAGAAAACCATTGGGTAGAAACGTAACGTCAATCTGTCAGCTAAATGTAGCCGCAAAATTATGGTCACATGACGTCTCATTTCCACGTCAAATTTAGCGAGGAAATCAACATCACGTAGCCCCGTCATGCGACGTGAAGTCACGTGATGTCAATGTCCCCGTTAAATGTTAGCGGTGAACTTGAGGTGATGCGACAACGTCACGCTACCTCAAGTCCAAGTTTCGTAATTTTTGCAAGGCGATAAGATTGTGCTAAAGACATTCTTTCTCCTCCGGTCCTTGTCAGCATGACCAAGCTGGCGTATAAGTTTTCTGTTTGACAAGCCAGAGCTATGCGCATTTGAAGAATTTGACAGTATTTTGAAGACGCGGATAGGCCGGGGTTTAACAGAAAAATGGTAGGTTCCCTCCGCCACTTCATGTTTTTGACGACGGACCGTGGCCGTCTCCGAATAAAACGACACGCCATTTTGTATAATTGCCGTAGTGATTTGAATCTATACCTCGTTCTACCTGGAGTACAAACGCAGCCAAAGGTACAAGAGAATCGGAACAATCAAACAGCGACAAAAACGCAAGTCACCAGGTTTTTTCTGTTTATGATTGATTCGACAATCCCAGAACTCGTACAGAAACTCGACGAGCAAGAGGATGGTTGGTTTCTGATTCTGTCCGATTTGTCCCATCAGTTTATAGCGTCGGCTACGTCTGGACCAGGGTGTAAGATAGACAGGTGGGGAAACGGCCCATAGAAGCCTACCGCAGCGCCGTGACCGGATTGTGTACTCGTCTGCTTGCGGGTACCCCCGATTTGCGACAGATGGCGCTGCGGCGAGAAGAAAAAATCGGAATCGGATTTGCATGGAACTCTATGGGAAAGTGCGCAAAATAAACCGAGAGCACGACAGTCCTCCATTGAAAATCCACGAGAAACCATCTCCGTCAGTTTAGCCGGTCGCCACCGGTCGCCCACCCGGAGTGAGAGTTCGCGGTGCTCCACATAGATGGCGCCACAGAAAAAGAGAAAACCGAGGGGGACACAATTCGGTCGCTCATTTGGCTCTCGTTTCACCACCTGTCTATTTTACACCCTGGTCTGGACCTAGGGTGAAAATAACCGTTTAACTACTTCTTCCACCCTATCCCAAAAGGTGAAAAAATTAAAATTATTTCCAAGAACGCCGCTTGTTATCTTGGGTCGATCATGACGGCGAGCCAGTGCGTCGAAGTACAATATGAAAATTAAAAAAAAAGTGTGTGTCGCGAGGGGGCGAGAACTAAATGGAGGGAAAGAGAATACCTATATGCCTTCAGAGCGCAGCGAAGGTTTCATTCGAGTCGATGGATTTTATTCAGAAACGCCAGATGCATAATGTCACGACTCTCAGCTCCTTTACTTGTGCATGTTTTTCGCAGCTTGTTCGACAAAATTCAAGAAGTGCACCGTGACAATGCGCTTTTACTTCGCGTGTCTGCGTTTGCGAATTTTTTAGCCATCGAATGCGCCCTGACTGACGGTCAAACCTCTCGTAGAAATGCCCACACTTGAATTGTTTTAGTCCAAGCGTTTTTCGAGCTTCGTCAACTGCTAGGATCGTTTTAGGAATTGCAGAAGGGTTTGGATTTGGGCTTGTTGGTTGAACATGTTTGAGGGGTTAAAAGCGCTATAAACGACGGACGAGTAGGAGGAGACACACACCAAGAGCGCTTTGCAGAAGGGCTTGGATTTGGGCTAGTTGGCTGAACATGTTTAGGGGTTAAAAGCGCTATAAACGACGGACGAGAGTAGGAGAGACACACACCAAGAGCGCTTTGCAGAAGGGTTTGGATTTGGGCTAGTTGGTTTGAACATGTTTAGTGAGCTAAAAGCGCTAAACGACGGACGAGTAGGAGAGACACACACCAAGAGCGCTTTGCAGAAGGGTTGTCGGATTTGGGCTAGTTGGTTGAACATGTTTAGGGGTTAAAAGTCAAGCTAGTAAACGACGGACGAGTAGGAAGGCGCGCACCGCGAGCGCTTTTGGCAGAAGGGCTTGGATCATGGGCTAGTTGGTTGAACATGTTTAGGGGTTAAAATCGCTGGTAAACGACGGACGAGTAGGAGAGACACACACCAAGAGCGCTTTGCAGAAGGGTTTGATTTGGGCTAGTTGGTTGAACATGTTTAGGGGTTAAAAGCGCTATAAACGACGGACGAGTAGGAGAGACACACACCAAGAGCGCTTTGCAGAAGGGCTTTGGATTTGGGCTAGTTGGCTGAACATGTTCAGGGGTTAAAAGCGCTATAAACGACGGACGAGTAGGAGAGGCACACACCAAGAGCGCTTTTGCAGAAGGGTTTGGATTTGGGCTGGTTGGTTAAACATGTTTAGGGGTTAAAAGCGCTATAAACGACGGACGAGTAGGAGAGACACACACCAAGAGCGCTTTGCAGAAGGGTTTGGATTTGGGCTGGTTGGTTGAACATGTTTAGGGGTTAAAAGCGCTATAAACGACGGACGAGTAGGAGAGACACACACCAAGAGCGCTTTGCAGAAGGGTTTGGATTTGGGCTGAGTTGGTTGAACATGTTTAGGGGCTAAAGTCGGCTACAACCGACGGATCGAGTAGGAGAGACACACACCAGAGCGCTTGGCAGAAGGGTTTGGTCGGGCTAGTTGGTTGTGCATGTTTAGGGGTTAAAAGCGCTATAAACGACGGACGAGTAGGAGAGACACACACCAAGAGCGCTTTAGGCAGAAGGGTTTTGGATTTGGGCTAGTTGGTTGAACATGTTTAGGGGTTAAAAGCGCTATAAACGACGGACGAGTAGGAGAGACACACACCAAGAGCAGCTTTGCAGAAGGGTTTGGATTTGGGCTAGTTGGTTGAACATGTTTAGGGGTTAAAAGCGCTATAAACGACGGACGAGTAGGAGAGACACACACCAAGAGCGCTTTGCAGAAGGTTTGGATTTGGGCTAGTTGGTTGAACATGTTTAGGGGTTAAAAGCGCTATAAACGACGGACGAGTAGGAGAGACACACACCAAGAGCGCTTTGCAGAAGGGTTTGGATTTGGGCTAGTTGGTTGAACATGTTTAGGGGTTAAAAGCGCTATAAACGACGGACGAGTAGGAGAGACACACACCAAGAGCGCTTTGCAGAAGGGTTTGGATTTGGGCTAGTTGGTTGAACATGTTTAGTGGTTAAAAGCGCTATAAACGACGGACGAGTAGGAGAGACACACACCAAGAGCGCTTTGCAGAAGGGTTTGGATTTGGGCTAGTTGGTTGAACATGTTTAGGGGTTAAAAGCGCTATAAACGACGGACGAGTAGGAGAGACACACACCAAGAGCGCTTTGCAGAAGGGTTTGGATTTGGGCTAGTTGGTTGAACATGTTTAGGGGTTAAAAGCGCTATAAACGACGGACGAGTAGGAGAGACACACACCAAGAGCGCTTTGCAGAAGGGTTTGGATTTGGGCTAGTTGGTTGAACATGTTTAGGGGTTAAAAGCGCTATAAACGACGGACGAGTAGGAGAGACACACACCAAGAGCGCTTTGCAGAAGGGTTTGGATTTGGGCTAGTTGGTTGAACATGTTTAGGGGTTAAAATCGCTATAAACGACGGACGAGTAGGAGACACACACCAAGAGCGCTTTGCAGAAGGGTTTGGATTTGGGCTAGTTGGTTGAACATGTTTAGGGGTTAAAAGCGCTATAAACGACGGACGAGTAGGAGAGACACACACCAAGAGCGCTTTGCAGAAGGGTTTGGATTTGGGCTAGTTGGTTGAACATGTTTAGGGGTTAAAAGCGCTATAAACGACGGACGAGTAGGAGAGACACACACCAAGAGCGCTTTGCAGAAGGGTTTGGATTTGGGCTAGTTGGTTGAACATGTTTAGGGGTTAAAAGCGCTATAAACGACGGACGAGTAGGAGAGACACACACCAAGAGCGCTTTGCAGAAGGGTTTGGATTTGGGCTGAAGTTGGTTGAACATGTTTAGGGGTTAAAAGCGCTATAAACGACGGACGAGTAGGAGAGACACACACCAAGAGCGCTTTGCAGAAGGGTTTGGATTTGGGCTAGTTGGTTGAACATGTTTAGGGGTTAAAAGCGCTATAAACGACGGACGAGTAGGAGAGACACACACCAAGAGCGCTTTGCAGAAGGGTTTGGATTTGGGCTAGTTGGTTGAACATGTTTAGGGGTTAAAATCGCTATAAACGACGGACGAGTAGGAGAGACACACACCAAGAGCGCTTTGCAGAAGGGTTTGGATTTGGGCTAGTTGGTTGAACATGTTTAGGGGTTAAAAGCGCTATAAACGACGGACGAGTAGGAGAGACACACACCAAGAGCGCTTTGCAGAAGGGTTTGGATTTGGGCTAGTTGGTTGAACATGTTTAGGGGTTAAAAGCGCTATAAACGACGGACGAGTAGGAGAGACACACACCAAGAGCGCTTTGCAGAAGGGTTTGGATTTGGGCTAGTTGGTTGAACATGTTTAGGGGTTAAAAGCGCTATAAACGACGGACGAGTAGGAGAGACACACACCAAGAGCGCTTTGCAGAAGGGTTTGGATTTGGGCTAGTTGGTTGAACATGTTTAGGGGTTAAAAGCGCTATAAACGACGGACGAGTAGGAGAGACACACACCAAGAGCGCTTTGCAGAAGGGTTTGGATTTGGGCTAGTTGGTTGAACATGTTTAGGGGTTAAAAGCGCTATAAACGACGGACGAGTAGGAGAGACACACACCAAGAGCGCTTTGCAGAAGGGTTTGGATTTGGGCTAGTTGGTTGAACATGTTTAGGGGTTAAAAGCGCTATAAACGACGGACGAGTAGGAGAGACACACACCAAGAGCGCTTTGCAGAAGGGTTTGGATTTGGGCTAGTTGGTTGAACATGTTTAGGGGTTAAAACGCTATAAACGACGGACGAGTAGGAGAGACACACACCAAGAGCGCTTTGCAGAAGGGTTTGGATTTGGGCTAGTTGGTTGAACATGTTTAGGGGTTAAAAGCGCTATAAACGACGGACGAGTAGGAGAGACACACACCAAGAGCGCTTTGCAGAAGGGTTTGGATTTGGGCTAGTTGGTTGAACATGTTTAGGGGTTAAAAGCGCTATAAACGACGGACGAGTAGGAGAGACACACACCAAGAGCGCTTTGCAGAAGGGTTTGGATTTGGGCTAGTTGGTTGAACATGTTTAGGAGTTAAAAGCGCTATAAACGACGGACGAGTAGGAGAGACACACACCAAGAGCGCTTTGCAGAAGGGTTTGGATTTGGGCTAGTTGGTTGAACATGTTTAGGGGTTAAAAGCGCTATAAACGACGGACGAGTAGGAGAGACACACACCACAGAGCGCTTTGCAGAAGGGTTTGGATTTGGGCTAGTTGGTTGAACATGTTTAGGGGTTAAAAGCGCTATAAACGACGGACGAGTAGGAGAGACACACACCAAGAGCGCTTTGCAGAAGGGTTTGGATTTGGGCTAGTTGGTTGAACATGTTTAGGGGTTAAAAGCGCTATAAACGACGGACGAGTAGGAGAGACACACACCAAGAGCGCTTTGCAGAAGGGTTTGGATTTGGGCTAGTTGGTTGAACATGTTTAGGGGTTAAAAGCGCTATAAACGACGGACGAGTAGGAGAGACACACACCAAGAGCGCTTTGCAGAAGGGTTTGG
The DNA here is from genome assembly GCA_037355805.1 of Ixodes ricinus. Lineage (NCBI taxonomy): Eukaryota > Metazoa > Arthropoda > Arachnida > Ixodida > Ixodidae > Ixodes > Ixodes ricinus. Next base: position 10,240 of record JAZHYW010011795.1, read on the forward strand.
ATTTGGGCTAGTTGGTTGAACATGTTTAGGGGTTAAAAGCGCTATAAACGACGGACGAGTAGGAGAGACACACACCAAGAGCGCTTTGCAGAAGGGTTTGGATTTGGGCTAGTTGGTTGAACATGTTTAGGGGTTAAAAGCGCTATAAACGACGGACGAGTAGGAGAGACACACACCAAGAGCGCTTTGCAGAAGGGTTTGGATTTGGGCTAGTTGGTTGAACATGTTTAGGGGTTAAAAGCGCTATAAACGACGGACGAGTAGGAGAGACACACACCAAGAGCGCTTTGCAGAAGGGTTTGGATTTGGGCTAGTTGGTTGAACATGTTTAGGGGTTAAAAGCGCTATAAACGACGGACGAGTAGGAGAGACACACACCAAGAGCGCTTTGCAGAAGGGTTTGGATTTGGGCTAGTTGGTTGAACATGTTTAGGGGTTAAAAGCGCTATAAACGACGGACGAGTAGGAGAGACACACACCAAGAGCGCTTTGCAGAAGGGTTTGGATTTGGGCTAGTTGGTTGAACATGTTTAGGGGTTAAAAGCGCTATAAACGACGGACGAGTAGGAGAGACACACACCAAGAGCGCTTTGCAGAAGGGTTTGGATTTGGGCTAGTTGGTTGAACATGTTTAGGGGTTAAAAGCGCTATAAACGACGGACGAGTAGGAGAGACACACACCAAGAGCGCTTTGCAGAAGGGTTTGGATTTGGGCTAGTTGGTTGAACATGTTTAGGGGTTAAAAGCGCTATAAACGACGGACGAGTAGGAGAGACACACACCAAGAGCGCTTTGCAGAAGGGTTTGGATTTGGGCTAGTTGGTTGAACATGTTTAGGGGTTAAAAGCGCTATAAACGACGGACGAGTAGGAGAGACACACACCAAGAGCGCTTTGCAGAAGGGTTTGGATTTGGGCTAGTTGGTTGAACATGTTTAGGGGTTAAAAGCGCTATAAACGACGGACGAGTAGGAGAGACACACACCAAGAGCGCTTTGCAGAAGGGTTTGGATTTGGGCTAGTTGGTTGAACATGTTTAGGGGTTAAAAGCGCTATAAACGACGGACGAGTAGGAGAGACACACACCAAGAGCGCTTTGCAGAAGGGTTTGGATTTGGGCTAGTTGGTTGAACATGTTTAGGGGTTAAAAGCGCTATAAACGACGGACGAGTAGGAGAGACACACACCAAGAGCGCTTTGCAGAAGGGTTTGGATTTGGGCTAGTTGGTTGAACATGTTTAGGGGTTAAAAGCGCTATAAACGACGGACGAGTAGGAGAGACACACACCACAGAGCGCTTTGCAGAAGGGTTTGGATTTGGGCTAGTTGGTTGAACATGTTTAGGGGTTAAAAGCGCTATAAACGACGGACGAGTAGGAGAGACACACACCACAGAGCGCTTTGCAGAAGGGTTTGGATTTGGGCTAGTTGGTTGAACATGTTTAGGGGTTAAAAGCGCTATAAACGACGGACGAGTAGGAGAGACACACACCAAGAGCGCTTTGCAGAAGGGTTTGGATTTGGGCTAGTTGGTTGAACATGTTTAGGGGTTAAAAGCGCTAAAAACGACGGACGAGTAGGAGAGACACACACCAAGAGCGCTTTGCAGAAGGGTTTGGATTTGGGCTAGTTGGTTGAACATGTTTAGGGGTTAAAAGCGCTATAAACGACGGACGAGTAGGAGAGACACACACCACAGAGCGCTTTGCAGAAGGGTTTGGATTTGGGCTAGTTGGTTGAACATGTTTAGGGGTTAAAAGCGCTATAAACGACGGACGAGTAGGAGAGACACACACCAAGAGCGCTTTGCAGAAGGGTTTGGATTTGGGCTAGTTGGTTGAACATGTTTAGGGGTTAAAAGCGCTATAAACGACGGACGAGTAGGAGAGACACACACCACAGAGCGCTTTGCAGAAGGGTTTGGATTTGGGCTAGTTGGTTGAACATGTTTAGGGGTTAAAAGCGCTATAAACGACGGACGAGTAGGAGAGACACACACCAAGAGCGCTTTGCAGAAGGGTTTGGATTTGGGCTAGTTGGTTGAACATGTTTAGGGGTTAAAAGCGCTATAAACGACGGACGAGTAGGAGAGACACACACCAAGAGCGCTTTGCAGAAGGGTTTGGATTTGGGCTAGTTGGTTGAACATGTTTAGGGTTAAAAGCGCTATAAACGACGGACGAGTAGGAGAGACACACACCAAGAGCGCTTTGCAGAAGGGTTTGGATTTGGGCTAGTTGGTTGAACATGTTTAGGGGTTAAAAGCGCTATAAACGACGGACGAGTAGGAGAGACACACACCAAGAGCGCTTTGCAGAAGGGTTTGGATTTGGGCTAGTTGGTTGAACATGTTTAGGGGTTAAAAGCGCTATAAACGACGGACGAGTAGGAGAGACACACACCAAGAGCGCTTTGCAGAAGGGTTTGGATTTGGGCTAGTTGGTTGAACATGTTTAGGGGTTAAAAGCGCTATAAACGACGGACGAGTAGGAGAGACACACACCAAGAGCGCTTTGCAGAAGGGTTTGGATTTGGGCTAGTTGGTTGAACATGTTTAGGGGTTAAAAGCGCTATAAACGACGGACGAGTAGGAGAGACACACACCAAGAGCGCTTTGCAGAAGGGTTTGGATTTGGGCTAGTTGGTTGAACATGTTTAGGGGTTAAAAGCGCTAATAAACGACGGACGAGTAGGAGAGACACACACCACAGAGCGCTTTGCAGAAGGGTTTGGATTTGGGCTAGTTGGTTGAACATGTTTAGGGGTTAAAAGCGCTATAAACGACGGACGAGTAGGAGAGACACACACCAAGAGCGCTTTGCAGAAGGGTTTGGATTTGGGCTAGTTGGTTGAACATGTTTAGGGGTTAAAAGCGCTATAAACGACGGACGAGTAGGAGAGACACACACCACAGAGCGCTTTGCAGAAGGGTTTGGATTTGGGCTAGTTGGTTGAACATGTTTAGGGGTTAAAAGCGCTATAAACGACGGACGAGTAGGAGAGACACACACCAAGAGCGCTTTGCAGAAGGGTTTGGATTTGGGCTAGTTGGTTGAACATGTTTAGGGGTTAAAAGCGCTATAAACGACGGACGAGTAGGAGGACACACACCAAGAGCGCTTTGCAGAAGGGTTTGGATTTGGGCTAGTTGGTTGAACATGTTTAGGGGTTAAAAGCGCTATAAACGACGGACGAGTAGGAGAGACACACACCAAGAGCGCTTTGCAGAAGGGTTTGGATTTGGGCTAGTTGGTTGAACATGTTTAGGGGTTAAAAGCGCTATAAACGACGGACGAGTAGGAGAGACACACACCAAGAGCGCTTTGCAGAAGGGTTTGGATTTGGGCTAGTTGGTTGAACATGTTTAGGGGTTAAAAGCGCTATAAACGACGGACGAGTAGGAGAGACACACACCAAGAGCGCTTTGCAGAAGGGTTTGGATTTGGGCTAGTTGGTTGAAAAAATTAAAATTATTTCCAAGAACGCCGCTTGTTATCTTGGGTCGATCATGACGGCGAGCCAGTGCGTGCAACTACAATATGAAAATTTAAAAAAAAAGTGTGTGTCGCGAGGGTTTGCGCTCTGTGGTGTGTGTCTCTCCTACTTGTCCGTCGTTTTTAGCGCTTTTAACCCCTAAACAAGATCGTTTTAGGGTTCGTTTTGATTGGATGTATTTTTGTTCTGCGGAAACGTAAACCTCACATACATTTTTCTTTTTTTTTAGAGTGCGTGATGTTTACAGGGAATCAACATGAGGAGGGTGACACTCAAGCTATACAGCTTGCTCACTGATCATAGTCGTACGAAAGTCACAGAATTCACTTCAAACATGATGACAATTGTTGGCGGACTCGAACCTGGAGAATGTTCAAAGAATTTCCGCTTCTATACATTTAACGGGTTCGAAAATATCTGCAGACAGTTTTCCTACGGCCAATGTGACAACACCGTCGGAAAGATGGATGGATGGATACTAATGGTTATAACATTTGAAATGGGTGGTAGCTTGCGCCACCTAGCCTAAGTCTAAAAGAAACACGTTGACAGTGTTTGCAGACTATCTACTGTATAATGCAGCAGCTGCGTGAACGCAGCTTTAGACTTCAAACATCTGATGCACAGAATTTGTGTCAAGCCCAGAAGCTTGCAAACCTTCTTGTCATTATTGTTTTTTTTTTACATGGCAGTCGATGTTAATTATGTAAATCGTTTACCCAACGCGGCTACGGAGGACCCCTGGTCTGTCCAAGGGAGGACGGCCGCTACGTGTTGGCGGGAAGCGCATCGTTTGCTGCAGACGGTTACCCGGCTGTATTCTCCAGAATCTCAACGCGGCTGGATTGGATCAAGAGCATCGCCGGAGAAACACCCTGAACTCAAAGATCTGCACCTCTACTATAAACAAAAATAAAAGCCTGGGAGGCTGCTTTTCTTCAGTACATTGAGACATCCAGTCACGTTGTACAGCACGGAGACAAACTGAGAGAAAGGGGGAGAGGTAACGGGATGAAAGAGCACGGGAACATCAGAACGCCGAGCATTTATTGGTATGATTAGTGGACAGATAGAAAAAGCTGCCTTCGTCCCTGTTGGAATTCGAGACACTATACGAAGAGCAGACGACGGACTTGTTCGCATTGTCTGGAGGAAAAGAGTGGTCGGAGAAAGAAGAGCTAGCCTTCGTGTCCACCCACTAATCCTTCCAATCAGGGCTCGGCGTTTTGAAATCACCGGCCTCTCTCATCTCTCTTATTACTTAGAAGGCTTCAAGTGAATAAAAAAATTCAAAATACAGAATAGACAAGAAAAACATGCGATACGTGCAGAAATAATGAACATAACTTTTCACTTGAACATTGTCCCTGTGCCCGTTCCTTTTTTGCAAACCTAATAATGTATTTTGTATAGAAGGATTCAAGTGAATCACAAAGCTCAAGATACGAATACAAAGAACAAAAAAGAGAAAACATGCGATGCGTGCAGAAACAACGAGCATAATGTTTCACTTGAACATCGTCCTAAGCCCATTCCATTTTACAAACCTAATATTATATTTTGAGCTTTTTTATTGGCTGGGATCCTTCAAATATTCGATGTGATTCGCTGTTTTTTTATGGTAAAGGGAACTCACAAATTGCTTTTAGAGTATGGCATCGCTGTGATTGATAAAAAAATACTTGGTCTTTCCACTTTGAGCACGTTGCATGCAAATCAAAAAAAAATTTTTTTACAAAAAAACAATACAAAAAAAGATGACGAAGTGTTTCTACGCCGAAGCGTCATTTCACCGCCTTTTGCTATTTTCGTAAACAATAACCTGAAATTGAACCCTCCAATACCAGAGTCACCGTTCATCGACCTCGACCCGGTATGGCCTCTGGAGTCGAAGCGCCCATCGCCCCCACAACTCCAGACGTGATCTATCAATGAACCGACCCACTCAGCAGCGGCATTCCAAGGACTAGCCGAACGACCTGCACTGCTTAACGGCAAGTACACGAACATAGATCGATCTTTAACGACTGAAACGAACTTCTGCATCGACTCCCTGACCACTGTGCAGCATCTTTCCAGCTATACGAACGTTGATAATGCCACTGCAACGCACGACGAGGGCTACACTTTGAAGCTATCAAAAAAAAAAAAGAAACGATGTTGTCAAGCCAAAAGTGTGCGTCTTCGAACTGTACAATCATATCTGTTGAGGCTTGACCTTCAAATCCGGCTGTCGTCTTCAAGCCAGGAGATGAGACGAAACTGATTTCCAAATTAAACCAAGTGAAATTGACAGAGCTACTGGAATCGAAACTACCCACCTGCACTGTTCGAATTCACTCAAACTACAAACTCAACCTGATTTATGTCGATGAACGAAATGCTGAAGGACTTTCATCTCTTCTGAAGGTGGCATATCTGCTGGAGATCACTGTCAAATCTTTTCAGCCCCATACCCAAGTCGAATCAACAGGAGTTATCAGAGGAGTTGACACGAACCTTGACATATCCGAGATATATGAAGGGTTAAAGACAGACAATGACACAACCATTACACCTGTTCGTCGGATGGGTACATCTACCTCAGTAGCCATATGTACCTCTTCATCAAGACTTTCTATGTTTTTCTCGGTTTAGTACGGCACAAAGCAGAACCATTCGTGGAAACGCCAATCCAATGCCATATGTGTTACTGTTTGGGGCACATCTAATCTACCTGCTGAAATTCTCCAGTATATGCTCGCGTTGTCCTGGACAACACCAGCGAGCTAACTGTGATGCCCAGGGAAGAGCTGTCCGCTGCTATAAGTGTGGCAAGGAACACAAAGCCATATCGCACCAGTGAGCGAAATTGATACATGAGCAGGAAATACGTCGATTATGACCACGAGACAAGTTGGACTTCAAAACAGCTCGAAGGACTGCCAACAGTCCTCTTTAGCAAGGCCTGCTTGGCGTGCACATTCCACCGCTAAGTATGCAAAACCATCAACACGAAAGCACAAACAAAAGTTACGCTGGCAATAATGACAAGGATACAACAGCCTCCAGGGTGAACAATGCCCGAGCTCAGCACAAAATCCCAAATATTTCACCTTAAACTCAAACTCAGGCTAAAAATAAAAGTCAGAGACCCCCCCCTTTCCCTTTCCCCCCTTCCCCCCCCCCCCCCCATAGAGCAGAATAGTGCACGCAAGAAAGAAAGGCGGGGAAGGCCCTACAGAAGCACGCCGGCAGGAACGTCTGCAAATAAACAACAGTCAACGTCTCCAACAAACCCAACGTGTTTCCCACAAAACTCATCTGCTATCTGGTCAACCCTCATCTCGACTGCGGTGAGGTATCTACGAGAGTTAAGGCTCTGTTATACTCCGACGTAACGCCCGCGTCAGCGAACGCTGGCCGAAGTCGGCTACGTCACGTCAGTCACGCAAAAATTCGTCCTCTTTATACTCCGGCGGCCCTGGCGGCTCCCGCGGCGCGCGTCGGTGGGCCGCCGGCGCGGCGCATGCGCAGAATCTGACTACGAGGGCATGTTTCCTGCGAGAGTGCGCCATTTCCGGTTCCTTTTCGTTTCGAATAGCAGACAAAAATTCTCGCGCTTCTTGAGCGCCAAGTTTGAGCGATGGCGTGGACGTACCTTGCACGACGAAACCTCGCGCTTGCACTGTTGGTGCACCGGCTGCGCCGCAAGCGTAGGCGGTCAATATACATACGGTACATCTTTGACAAGCGCACGGTCGACGGTGCTCAAGCTTCCTCGTGTCGTAGACACACGGGTGAGGACGAATTCCTCAATCAGCTTCTCGACGACCGAGTCCGATTCTTCACACATGACGCCACACGGAGTGGTGCTCCCGTCGTCTGCTATTGTTCGTATTCGCCGCGCTTCCCGCGCGAGGGCTGCCGGGAGCCAGCGCGTGATGCATCCTGGCCCGGCGTCGCTGGCGCGGCCGGCGCGGAATACGGCATGCTCCATTTTGGCGTCGAGGCGGTCAGGCTGCGTCGAACGCCGCCGGTCGCGTCGGTTACGCCAAGACGCCGGAGTATAGAGCGTCGGGTTTTCGCCGACGTGACGTCGCTGTGACGCGCTCGCACGCGCGCGCGTTACGTCGGAGTATAACAGAGCCTTTACTCTCCCAGTGCACGTCTCCAGCGGCCTGTTTTGCTATGCAAGCATTAGAACTTGTGATTCAGTTTTCAATTAATTTAGCAAGTTAGAGTAGGTAAATAAGAGCAACTAGAGCGTACAAACAATGTGCAACGACTCAACAGGTGAACTAATCAACAATTCGACTCTATTCCAATGAAATGCAATGGATCTCCCATTACAGATGTCAAATTTTTGACAATTCACCCATCAGCATTACCTTTTCGTCATCGTCATATGTAAGCCACGGATACCCCAAAACATTCAGGCTTTCAAGATACGAAATACTTACATATCTGGGGTCAAAATGACCTAGTCGAGTTATGCTCGCCTTACGCAAAGACCTGACATATGTCAACGTTCGAATTCCTCCTCATACAAATGACGGATACGTACGCGCCACAGTTAAAAATGGTAGCCGTTCCTACTCAATAAAGCAGCGTACATATCACCACGAGCAAAATTTGATGAGGATCAATTTGAAACGGAAATTAAGAGCCGCATCCCTCTCTTTATCGTGCCAGGCGACTTTAATGCTTATCATCCAAACTGGGGTGGCTCTCACATAAGTAACCGTGGCCGGAGACTATTGGAATCTTCAAACCTACACAGTCTAAATATCCTTAACGACGGGAGCCTGACATATCTACGAGGCATAACGCATAGCAGCTGTCTTGATTTCACATTCCTCTCTCAGGAACTCATGACGTATCGCCTCTGGGTTGCTGATATTGAAACACGTGGAAGTGATCATACTCCAACTTACACCTTCCTGAGGTGATTTTCAAGTCTTAAGTTTTATATTACCATCCTTCGTACCAACTGGCAAAACTACCAAACCTGAATGGATACTTTTCGTGAAACTCCTTCCTAGCTTGCAAGATTTCAGTGACGCTGTTGTTTCTGCGACAAAGAGTGAAACCAAAAATTACAATGCACTTGCAACCCGAACCGCATTGATGGGGAATACGAACGTTTACGAGCAATACGTCGTCGTTCGGAAAGTAGAGAAGAACCGAGGATTTAGAAGATCGACGTGAATATCGACGAACGCAAAAAAGGTAAGTCGACATCTAAAAAAACTCTGAAGAAAAAATGGAGAACAAATTGTGCAAAACCTGACCCAAGAAGACCATTTACGGGAGTCTGGCGCATGGCACGAGGACAACAAGCGCCCCAACAGCAAAAATATTCGCTCCGTGCTATATCTCCACGCCTTAATACACCCGAGGTGAATGTTGCGGAGAAGTTGTGCAGGTACGTCACCCAGCACCAAGTAGGCTATAACTCACCACCCGGTCTCGTGCAAGGAAATATTCCAACATCCTTTGACGACAGAATGAATCTGCTCTTTATCCAGGATTCGCTTCAAGCTGCTCTGACAACGGTGAAGCGGACCTCGACTCCGAAACCTGATGGCATAGCATACAGCGTCCTCGCCAACCTGGGCCACCGCGGTCAAAAATTTACACTAGATTTTTTCAACAGTTCCTGGAAGACGGGCCAAATACCCACATCATGGAAGGCTGGCCGCATATTACTCATTTTAAAACCAAGAAAATCTTTCTGCGACTTTGCTCCTTATAGACCAATAGCTTTATCGAGTTGCATGGGAAAGCTAATGGAGAGAATGAATAATGTCCACCTCGAATAATAGCTTTAAATTAAGACAAATATCAGAAAATAATGGCTCCTTTTTGACGTGGAATATGTTCGTGAACACTGTTGCCGACATCGTCACGTTCGTGCCGCAGCACAAGGCCCAGCGACGGATAGTGACCGCAGTATTCCTTGATGTGAAGGGTGCGTATGACAACCTCACTCACAAGCCGGTCTCAGTGCGCCGGAAGAATTTGGCATTGGAGGGCGCTTGTGCGCTTGGATAAAGAGTTACCGGACGAACAGATCTATCTACATATAAACCTCTCAGGGAAATACAGGTTCCCACATTCTCACAAGAGGAGTACCACAAGCTGGTGTATTAAGCCCAATTTCGTTCAATGTGGTCTTCATCAATCTTGCCCGGGCATTATCGAGCACGGCGTACGCATCCATCTATGCCGACGTGTGTATCTGGGCGACCGGTGTCACACGTCCGCAGATACGGACGGGCAAGACCCCAAAGCACTATCAAAGTAATTAATAAATGTCTAGCGGAATGGGAACTTCAGATATCAAGGTGCAAGTCGGTTGCGACTACATTTTCCCGCAAGTGCATGAACCGGTACTCAATCACCCTAAGTGGCGAAAACATTCTGTACGTTCAAAAGTAAACATTTCTTGGATTAACTTTGATTCGTAGCTTAAAGGGATGGTGAACCGAATTGGTACTGTTTAAAAGGAGACCATTTAGCGAACACAATTTGATAAATAAATTTACATCTGCTTAAGTCACAATTTGAAGCGTTTTCATTGCGTCTAAATATCTTAATGCCATCTGCGTGCTGCAAACACGAAGAGTTTGCTGTAGGGTTGTACCCATCCTTAACAAAGATAGTACATAGAAAAGGGCCTAAGACCGACCCCCCAGATGCTCCGGGTGTGGCATTATACTCTGGAGAAAAGTCATCATTGAAAAGAAGGACACATGCTGTGTTTGCCGAATAAGTCTGAAACAACCCACAGAGTTTTCCACAAACACCAATACCAAAAAGTGTTTATATTAATAAGCGATGATCAACAACAACAAAAGCCTTACTCAGGTCAAGGTAAATAACATCGAGCTGCCCCCTGTGGCAGACAGCTTTGGATGACAGAGACATAAACTAAATCAGATTCGTTCTGGTCGAGCATCCAGAGGCAAACCCGTGCAGGTTCAAAATTATTATGGTTTTTTAAACGAAAATATGATGTTTTGTGTAGTACCATTTCAAGAAGCTTAAAAAAGGTGCAAGAAAGAGAAAGTGGTCTGTGGTTAGCTACATCTCCACGACTTCGAGGCTTGTACAGAAGCACAGCGACTGCTCTCCTCCAAATATTTGAAGTACTCCTGATATTAGCGAGTTCTGGAAAATAACAAAAAGAATAGGTGTGAAAACTTCGTGTCAGGCTTTCACTAGCGCTGCTGGTATCCCGTCATGGCCAAAAGACATTGTTTGGTTTAGTTTTTTTTTGTGCGCTTCGGAACGTTGCCTTCAACCAGACGCAGCAAAGAAATGTGCCTACACACATCAAAGGATGATGGCTGCAGGTAATCATGTATATTGCCCTCATAAACAGAACTAAAATGACATGCAAAGGCGTCACTTACGTTGGTCGTAGTTTTGCTCTCGTCATCAAACAAATGAAAGTAAAAATGCGCCAGTGCTTCACCACGAAAGTGAACACGTTAAAATAGTTCTTTTAGGGTTTCGCATTAATTTCGCCTCCAATGACTCGAGGTATATTTTATTGCCTATCTTCTGCTGCTGTTTACGGAGGCGCCTATTTTGCTTATATTCACCCTCCCATTCAGAGCTACCAGTCTTTAACTTTTCTGTGACAGAGGCTTTTCTTCTTCAAAAGCATCTTCAAGTTCAGAGAAAAACCATTGAGAATATTTCGAATAGGTTTTTGTTTCGAGAGGAATGGAGTGCTCCATTTCAATTTTTATAACTTTATTGAATTGAACAACCTGATGACTAATATACGAAGGTTTCAGAGTGGGCGCCCAGTCGAAGTTAGAAAAGTGCTTATATAACGCTACATATTCACCAAACGCTAAGTTGCGCAGCCTTCTTACGGGAGTGAGGCTTGGTTTCATTTTACGATTTACAGGTATAGTTAAAGTTAAGGCTAGTTCAAGAGGAGGATGAAATATTTGCCTATCGGCACCATAGAAAATTTGCTTTCCACAACCGAAAGGTCATCACAGTTTGAGAGACAAAGATCGAGAACTCCTCCTCCCAAACAATTTTTCACCCTGATAGATTTGCTCAGACCTATGAAGGAAATTAAGTAGGTAACTTTCCTTCTTCACGACAAAGTGGATTAAGGCTGCGGTCCCACGGCGGCCATCTTGAACAAGGCGTTAGTTCAACCAATAGATGGCGACACGCACCCGTGGGGTGGCCGAAACATTGGTTCACGGTGAGATGGCTCGAGCACCATCACGTTCCCCTCGTGGCCTTGCTCGCGCCGCTGCCAGCTGTGCTCAGCTGGCTCAATAGCGTGGCCCAGCAAACGAATGTATGCGAGAATTTCAGGCTTTGTATAAATTGTTCTCTGATATAGGGAGATGCGGTTCAGCGGTTGTCACGGGCTTTCGCAATAAATCTTACCAAGAAGGAATCAATTGTTGATTGACGTGTCAATACTCTTTCAATGAAAACTTCTGCAGGGATGCACGCTCAGTAGACTCAATCTTCCAAGACATCAGTGGAAGCGGACGTCAAGTAAACTGCTTCGCAATTTACGGTACTTACCTCACCATTATAATGACGACCGAAAAGTGACATAACGAAATATTGTGTTTCATGGGATCAGATTTTGTAAAGGTTGTTACATTATAGTTCCCAGAAAACAAACGCCGTTGCAATATTTTCGAAAGTACCGATATAATGTTGTAAGTACAGCTTCGGAGGAGTATGATGAAAACCATCAGAATAAATAGGAAGACGTTTATTTGCAATGAACACGCTATGAATGAACGGCGTTTAGCGACGGCAAGTTATGAGCGTATGGGAATTTATAAGTTCACGTGATTGCTAACTATGGACATGCGGACAATGACGACCTGTTTTGTCGGGAGATGGAGTAGCGGTGATGACCTGATATCGGACGAATCGTGGCAGACGAACAAGCAAGTTTCTTCTCAGCGAATGGTAAGCGTCCAGGGTCAAGCACAGCACGTGGCTACCGACGTTGTCGACGTTTCGAACACTTACCACTTTCGACAAAAGTGCTGGCACATCAGCTAACTTTGTGGAAAAAGTCGAAGGCTTCCTCGAGTCCAGCGCCATCATGAACTGTAACTGAAAACGATCCACTCTTCACTCTGTGGGTGGCGAAACGTTTCCGCATCTGCGGAGTCATGGTCGATGCGTACTCTAAGTGGTTGGAAGTTTACACGATGCCTGCCACGACGTAAAAACGCGTCATAGACGTTCTACGCTCTCTTTTCCCTACTTTTGCCCTATCAAAAATACTTTTCTCTGATAACGCGCCAAATCTTGCTTCAAATAAAATAAACAAGCCCCCCCCCCCCAAAAAAAAAATGGCATCAGGCATCACATTAGTGCACCATACCATCCTGCAACTAACGGGCAAGCAGAACAGTGGGTGTGCGAAACGAAAAAAGCCCTCTTAATTGAAGCTTACGGAAGAAGCAGTTCAGTGAAGAATCGCCAGGTTCTTGTTCCAGCAGCACGCGACGGTTTCATTTTACACGGTAAAAACACCCGCCGAAACAATATGTTCGGCGGACGAAGAGCCACACCGCTCGATCTCATATGATACTATGGCCATGAATGAAGATCGAGAGACTCCCAGATCGGGAGTAATGGCAGATTATTCGGTCGGACAACTTGTGTACGTGAGGAATTTCAGCGGAAGTCGGGCCTTCCATGTAAAACTTGAGTAAAAAAGGCTCTATGTTGGTTGACAAGAAGGTGTCATCCCTCTGAAGACGTTGGATATCAATGCCCTTGAGTGTAAATATAACGAAATCACAAAACTCTCTTTGTGTATTGTGTAACTGCCCTTGTATTTGGTAGTAGAGGCTATGGTGGTGATTTGGACCTTTCACACCAGGCTCCTATTTCTTATTTTTCGCCTCATACTCCTTTGCGGTTTCAGTAGTCTTCAAGAATCTTTTGGAACGGGGACAATTTACGTCAATGAGGCCATTTGTTCCTAGTAGTCAATCAGGGAATGCTGCTAGAAATCCGTCCTTTATATTAACGAATAAGCCGCACTTCTGCACATTGCAGTTTTCCTGTTCCACGTACAGTTGTAAAGCAGCATCCTCATTGATTCTACCATATTCTGTTGCGGGTGAAGAAAGGTCTTTGGGTACACGATACATGAAACAAGTCTGGCACTGTACGTTGTGGTTCGACACCCACTAATATCGTCGTCCTTATAGAGCCTGATAATTTAATCATTACTTCGTCACCTCATATTGCTCTTCATCAACAGTAAGTACAATAGGCTACCGCCATATTACAATTCAAGAATTGAAAAATTGAGTCGTTCAGTCCTTCAATATGTTTATTAATTATATAATGTTATTACGTTACATTACCTCGAGACGATCGACGTCCATCGTCGATCTTCAAATACTTATATAAGGGGGGGGGGGGGCGATCGGTGGCCGAGTGCATGTCTAGCGCACACCAGCTCGGAACACGTGGAGCGAAAGCTCGCGCTGCAGAACCCACCCCGCCCCTGCCCGTTTCGATGTGGAAGAGCATCATACCGGCGTATGGTCGTGTATCACTACTGCGTGGTGCACGTTAAAGACCCCAGGTTTGCGGTTGTACCGCACTGGCTAAATTGCTCATGTACACCTGAGACACCAGACGCCCACTAAGGCGGACTAACTTCCGGCTGTATAAACATACACACAACAATTTGCAATTAGACGCACAATCACAAAGAACACAGCGTGTCACCTCTTTTTTTTTTACCGTCTTTTTTTTAATTAGCGCAAGCTCGCGCGTTCTCTCTTTTGAGACGGTTAGAACTAACGTTGATTAGAAACAGTCGCACATAAAACCCGCGTTTCTCCTACCCGGCCGCTTCCTCCTCTCATTATGTGTAGGTGGTTAAAACTAAATAAGCTATAATAATGGTGTATTATTCATATTTAGTTTCAGTTTCAGTCAGGGGAAAGGAGGTTCGCGGGAAGTAGGGCCAATAAATGAGCTGCGCTTAGAGTATCGGCACTCTCTTTTTCGACAGTGTTGTGGACGCCGCCATTTTGGTGCTTGTGCAGAGCCAACGGTAGAGCAGGCGCAACTGCCGATCGTCATGATTCAAAATTGCGACTTCCTCAGCATTTGATTCGGTGTTAGGAAGCTCATGTAATATTGCTTTGCTTTGTCGCAAACTGTTTAATGTGGAGGACGGAAAAGCGTTTCTTGTGATTTCAGATACAGCTTCAAATAACTGGACACCATGATTTTAAGCCACAATATGGCCAAGTGTCGCTACTCTGAAGCGTAGCTTATTTAATGACACTATTCATGCCCTTGTTCACGAAGCTTGTAATACCTGGAGGGTCCATGACGTGAGCCCTGTGGATTCCACAAGCCACTACCTTTTGACACCTGCCTCTTCCTCATTGTTCCCGCTAGTGCCAGTAAATTAGCTATGCTTCAGAGTAACGACACTTGGCCATATTGTGGCTTACAATCATGGTTGCCAGTTATCCGAAGCTTTATCTAAAATCACAGGAAACGCTTTTCCGTCCTCCACGAATGTTTAAACAACCCGCGACAGAGCCTAGCAATATTGTATCAGCTTCCTAGCACCGCATCTAATGCAGAGGATGTTGCACTTTTGGATCATGACGATCGGCAGTTGTGTTTGCTCTGCGCAAGACCCAAAATGGCGGCGCCCAAAACAATTTTGGGGAACGGAGTGCCGATACTTTAAACGCAGCTCATTTAGTGACTCTAGGCATGAAGTGAACTCGGGTGTATTATTTCCCTCTTCGTCTTTATCGTTTATTGATTTCAATTATATCGAATAATGAACACTTTATATCACGCTACGCTTGTGTAATTATTTCTCTTAGATTTATTAACCTGACCCAGTACTTAAACCGTTCATTTATCGATAGTAAATCTTCAAATATATTTTCTAAATGTGAAGGTGAAACGACACGGAGATTGATGATGATACAGACGCCAACGCCGCCCTCGAAAATTGTTTGAACTTGGAAATCAGCAGTTTTGTCTGCCATCCGCCAGGTAGCACAACAAAACACCCAAACAGTTTTTAATTGTTTTTAAAATTAGCTAAGCTCTACAACTATCAAGAAACCAAAGCAAGATCATTGGGAAAATCTAATACATCGCAATGTATATCTATTCCATAGAATAAATGTTATTAGATGCCAATAAATCTGTTTGATGTCCAAAAAAGATGTGCGTCAAAAACAGGTAAGTTTGAAGGGCTCCCGGAGCGTTATGACTTTGAAAATAAAAAAAAGCCACCGTCCACCTCTTGGGCAACTATTGTAGTTCTAAATGTTCTAAACGATTTTACCATGGTTTAATTATTTACTCAGCGGCATTTGAATTACGATGACTCGAAGCACAAAAAAGTGCTACGTTTGATATAGAATATCTAAACAAAAAAATATTACACAACATTAATTTTTTTCTGCATATTACCAAATATAATCACTACATCTGTAGCTAATTTCATTGCCCTAGCGCTTGCCATTAAAAGTATATTTGTGCTGAAAAATGTCAATTTTAGGGCAATATTTGGAGAGCTGTAAAAAACAAAGTAGTGCAAATACCAAAAAAGTATACCGTTACATTCTGCTCCGACATCATCTTAACAAAACTGCTCTATTGGAACCGTGTTATCTTTAATGAATCGTTCGTAAAACATGAACCAGCGGA
>JAZHYW010011796.1:0-13159 GCA_037355805.1 Ixodes ricinus
GACAATGCCCGTGGCCGCGTCGAAGATCGAATCCACAGACGCGCCCGGCGGGCAGGAAACATCGAAGGTCAGAGCCTTCGTTGGCTGGGAGAGACGCTGGGTGCATGACGCACCTGAAGCAACCCCGGCCAGAGACGACCGGTCGGGGTTGTAGACGAAAGGAACGTTGGACCGAGAACAGATACGATGGTCTGGTTAGAAAATTTTATTTACAACAGTGGTGTCATGCCTAGAACAAAACCAAAAACCGAAAACGCGCTATGTACAGTATATACAGGCTCTACAATTCACAAACCAAGTTAGCCAACCCCGCGCCTAAGGCGCGGGCACGCGCCCACTGCCCGGCAAAGCGCCCGTCCGCGCGATCACTCGCGCAATGAGACACGATCCGGTACCGCGCTCGCACGCCCCGTCCCTGTGACGCCTCAAAGAGAGGGCCGCATCGCGTGACGTTCTTTCTTTCTACGCTTAACGCGGTCTAGATATGATCGACGTATTGAAATCGCAGTTCGATGCGAGAGTTGTGCACGTGGAGGTATCGGCAGGACCAGCGCCGCAGGAACTCCTGCTCTCCGAGAAGGAACAGTTGCGCCTCGAGGTGCGACACGAGCTCCCGCCGTAGCCTGAACAAGAGCGGCCAGAGCGCGCGCAACCTCCGTCCCTGTCCCACGGCGCTGCACCGGTTTTGCCACAGGACGTACTCGCTCGCGGCGAGCAGAAGGCACGCGAAGAGCCCCGAAGGACAGCGTCCGCGTAGGAGGTACAGTGCCACACCCAGCCCCCGGAAACTAGCGCGAACCACCCGCCAGAACGGGCGCGTCACCACACACTCCGACACAACGTGCACGTTCGTCTCTCGGGTGTCGCAGTTCGGGCACTTATCAGTGCGACACACGCCCCACCGAAGTAGGCGGTCTCGTGTGGGAAGCACTCCCCAGCCGCGCTGCCACTCGAAGTCTCGCAGGTGTCCTGGAAGGTTGGAGGAGGTGAGGCGAACCCATGGGAACGAATCCGAGAGTCCGATCTGCACGGGAGTGAGCTGTGGTTCCAACAGGGTTTGGGCGAGGCGTGACGCTGGTGTTGTCGTGATGTCCGATTGTGGCGCCTGCTCCACTAGGCGGCGGTGCAATTGAAGCGCTTTCCAGTAAGCCGGGGGCGGTGTCTCAGCACAGGCACCCGACGGGCCGGTGAGGTCGACGCCCAGGTCTCGGCGGGAGTGCCCCACGAAGTAGAGAGCGAGAGATCTGGCCGGGTTCTCAGCTTCGTGCAGGATCATGAGCATGGTCTTGAGCTGGAGTATCGCGGCCGTGCCATCCACGCAGGGGAAGCCCCATCCTCCTTTCTCGCGCGGGAGGGAGAGCACTTGACGGGTGACGAGTTCGGTTTTTTCCGCCCAGAAGAACCTGAACAGAGAACTTCGCACTTGGCTGATGAAGCTTCGCGGTGGTACCACCACCTGCGCTAGGTACCAGAGGCGCCCGCAGAAGACTGAGTGGGCCAGGTACCGGCGCTCGGCCATGGGGAGAGCGTAGTCGCGGGCACGATCCACACTTGCCGTGATGTCGCGCGCAAGGCGGGTCCACATCTCGGGCGAGGTTCCCATCGCGTTGTACGTTACGCCCAGGATCTTCACCACGGCAGTCGCCGGGAGCGGGGAGGCTGGGTCTGGTGGGCAGTTGACCCACAACGCTTTGCTCTTTCGCTCGTTGAGGCGTGCGCCTGAGAGCGAGCCGTACGTCGTGAAGACCTGAAGCGCCGCGCCAAGGTCGTCAGCGTCGCGTAGGTACAGGGTGATGTCGTCGGCGTACGCAGTCGCCTTCACCTCGCCGCTGCCGGGGAGAGGGAGGCCGCGCACCAGAGAGCACCGGTCGATGTTGGTGAGGAACGGCTCGAGCGACAGGACGAAGAGGAGCGGCGAGAGTGGGCAGCCCTGGCGTACGCCTCGCGTGACGGGGAAGCTGGCCACCACGCTGCCGTCCACGCACAGATCACTCTTCATGCCAGCGTACAGGACCTCGAAGAGGCGGACACCCTCTGGGGGGAAACCGAAGGCGTCGAGCGTGGCGAAAAGGAAAGGGTGCTCAACCCGGTCGAACGCTTTCGCCTGGTCCAGGGAGGCGATCAAACCCCTGGCGCAGCGGGAGTTCGTGTAGTGAAGCACGTCTCTCGTGAGTGATGACAGTGTGTGGACGCTGCGGCCCACAACCGAACACGTCTGGCGCGTTGTTACAATGTCCGGGAGGATGTCATGCAGCCGTTGTGCAAGCAGCGAAGCGAGCAGCTTGTAACTTGCGTTGAGCAAAGTGATGGGTCGCCACGCCCCTGGGTCGCTGGGGTCTCCTCCCTCTTTGGGCAACAGGATTATCCTGCCCTGCCGGAAGGACTCCGGCAGGCGGAGCCTCCGTGAAGAAGGTGCGGAGGACTGCACAGACATGCTCCCCCAGCACATCCCAGAATGTGCGGTAAAACTCGGTCGGAAATCCATCCGGGCCCGGCGCAGATCCAGTCTTCATTTTCAGGAGGGCGTTGTGAACCTCCTCTGCATTGGGAGGCTTGAAGAACTGATCGCCAGTGGTGGGTGGAACTTTGGGGAGGTCGTGCAAGAAAGGATGCGTGGCCAGGGTCGCGCGGTCTATCGTTGACTCCGAAGTCAGCCATATGCTAGCGGGAGCAACACTGCGTGCACGAGAACAGACCAAAGGAGCGCGCGCTAAAAATAAAGAAGTCGTTCTTGTTGCTGGCACTGATCGTGAACACACCTCGTTTACATGGTGTCAGAAGTCCAAAGGTAAAAGCTCACGGCATCATGACAGATCTTCGACCTCCGGAACCGCTGCAACTTGGCGACAACGCGGCGGAGTCGTGGCAAAGGTTCAAGCAGCGCATCGAGCTTTACCTCCTAGCAACGGAACCCACGAAGCCTCGCAGTAAGCAACAGAAGGCCGCCATATTTCTACATATCGCGGGCCAGGAAGCTATAGACGTGTTTAACACACTGAACTTGACAGTAGAGGAGCAAGCCGACTATGACGTACTGGTCAAGACTTTTGAAGACTACTGCCTGCCCAAATGTAACGAAACGTACGAGCGCTACGTGTTTCGCACGCGTCGGCAAGCTCAAGGAGAACCGTTTGAACAATTTTTAGAGACCTGCAACTGAAAGCAAGGACGTGCAACTTTGCAGACTTGAAAGAATCTCTCCTCCGAGATCAGATTGTTTACGGGATTGCTAGCACGGTGTTGCGGGAAAAGCTGCTTCGAAAAAAAAACCTAACCCTAGAAGTAGCAGTAGAGTGCTGCAAGGCTGAGGAGCGTGTCGAAGCACAGAACAAAGCGTGGGATGGCGAAACTGTGAAAATTGACCCCGTTCAACAAGGACAAGCCAAACAGCGTGAGCAGAAGAAGATGCACTTATTGTAATTTATCTCATCCGCCGAGAAAGTGCCCCGCGTATGGAAAGACATGCGCCAAGTGCACCAAACGGAATCACTTCGCAGTCTGCTGTAGGAGTAAGAGGGCAGCGGTACACGACGTGGCCGAAGGGGACGAAAGCGATGGTGACTTCGACGTTCTTGAAATTTTGGCGACCGGGACCGAGCGTTCTTCCTCCAATCGCGACTGGATTGTCACCACGCGCATCGAGGGAACCGTGGTGAAAATCAAGGTCGACACGGGAGCGCAGGCAAACTTATTGCCCAGAGCGTTGTTTGAGAAGCTCAGGACGAAGCAGAAACCCCGTCCAACCAGAAGCATTCTTCGCCACTACGGGGGCGGCGAAATTCAACACAGCGGAAAGGTTCGTCTGTCGGTGCAGCTCGACAAGCGACCAGTGCAGCTCGATTTCTTCGTGGTGAAAAGGAACCAAGCTATTCTAGGTCTCCGTGCATGCGAGCAACTGGGCCTCGTGAACCGAGTAAGTTCAGTGGAGAACAAGGCCTCCAACCCAAACATAGAGTCGGAATTCCCGGGACTGTTCTCCGGTATTGGCAAGACACGACGGGAGTACAAGATGGTACTCCGAGATGACGCCGTACCAGTGGTCCAGCCCGCCAGACGAGTGCCGCACGCACTTAGGGAACCTCTCAAGAAAGAACTGGAACGCATGGAGGCCGCAGGCATTATCGCAAAGGTTAAGAAACCCTCCGACTGGGTGAGTCCCTTAGTCATCGTACGAAAAAAAAAATGGCAAATTAAGAATCTGCATGGACCCTCGAAACGTGAATCGGGCACTGAAAAGAGAACATTTTCAGCTCCCACGGCGCGAGGAAATCGAGAGCGAGCTAGCGCGTGCCAAGTATTTCAGTCGCCTTGACGCTAACAGTGGATTTCATCAGATTCCGCTTGATGAACAGACCTCGGATATTTGCACGTTCAGCAGTCCGTTTGGTCGTTACCGATATCTAAGACTACCCTTCGGAATCGCTTCAGCTCCGGAAGTATTCCAGAGCACAATGAGCCAGATATTCGACGATCTTCCTGGTGTGCGTGTGTACATAGACGATGTACTGGTGTGGGGCGCCACACGAGAAGAACATGACAAAAGGCTTCGCCAGGCGTTGGCAACAGCCCAAGCTGAGGGACTGACTCTGAATGCGGACAAATGCACCTTTGGCCAAGAAGAAATAAACTTTCTTGGTGACAGAATCAGTTCCAACGGAATTGAACCGAACCCAGACTTGATAAGCTGCGTTGCACGGCACCCTACTCCAACGACAAAAAAGGAAGTTCAACGCCTCCTTGGTGCAGTGAACTACTTCGGGAAATACTTACCACACCTGTCGTCTCAAACGGAGGCCCTACGCAGTCTGGTTAGGAACGACACCATTTTTGAATGGACCAGCGTACATGATCGTCAGTGGGAGCAACTAAAAAAAATGCTGACGCAAACCCCAGTTCTAGCCATCTATGATCCCGAGTTGCCCAGCAAGTTGTCAACTGATGCGTCCGCATTTGCTCTAGGGGCTGCGTTGCTTCAACAGCAGGGAATGGACTGGCGTGCGGTAGGCTACGCGTCTCGGGTGCTCACTGATACTGAACGCCGGTATGCTCAGATTGAAAAAGAGGCCTTGGGCATAGCCTTCGGTTGCGAAAAGTTTAACGACTACGTACTGGGAAAACATATCGCCATCGAAACAGACCATCATCCGCTGTTGGCCATTTCAAAAAAAGAAATAGGAGACATGCCTCCTCGTCTCCAACGACTATTTTTACGACTACTGAAGTATGATTTCGAGTTGCAGTTTGTCCCCGGTAATAAGTTGGTGGTTGCTGACACTTTATCGAGGATTCCATCAGATCCATCACAGGGAGAGGCCACGACGGATGTAGAAGTGCATGCGGTGGGCGTCCTATCTGAGGTAGTGGGCCAAGGCACACTAGCTCGCTTACAGGAGGCGACAGTCAGCGATCCCGCTCTCCAGCGAGTCATCACCAGCCTCCAATCATCGAAGCCTGTGGAAGGTGAGCTGAAGCAGTTTACACCAGAACTTTCGGTGGTTAGCGGAGTACTGCTAAAAGGAAAGAAAGTAGTCATTCCGACAGCTATGCGAAGGGAGATGCTGAAACGACTACATCAAGGCCATCTGGGGCTGGGTAAATGCTTGTCTAAGGCCCGAAGATTGATGTATTGGCCAGGGCACCATGACAGAACAGCACACGACAAAACAGCACGCGACAAAACAGCACGGTCAAAACAGCACGCGTCAGAACAGCACAGCGTCAAAACAGCACGGCGACAAAACAGCACGCGTCAAAATAGCACGCGACAAAACAGCACAGCGTCAAAACCGCACAGCGACAGAAGAGCACGTGCCAAAACAGCACGGCGTCAAAACAGCACAGCGACAAAACAGCACAGCGTCAAAAGGGCACAGCGACAGAAGAGAACGGCGTCAAATTAGCACCGCGACAAAACAGCAGTGGGAAAACAGGACATTGACAATATAGCTAAGGTTTGGCGGTTTCGGTTTTTATTATTTTGAAATTCGGCGTACTTTTTTCGGTTTTTTATTTCCAAACACAAGTTTTCGGTTTATTGCGGTGAATATTTGTAGACTCATAAACTTCTCGGTTCTTTTTGGTTTATTGTCGAAAACCAGTATACTGACGAAAATGCAATATTTAAGAGCGTTTGTGAGTAAACCAGGTACTGGTTTTCTTATTTGTTGCTGTCTGTGGCAGCTCACGCGACCTGTTTTGCAAGACGCACTCGGGCCCTATCGTGATCTGACATTATCGTCGTGTGCTCGTATTTGTGCACAGGACGAACATGAGCTTCACTACCACTTCGGTCGAAGAGGCAAATATCAAAATCCAGAAATTTGCAAGCATTGTACTAGTGCGTTTTTTCCCCATTTTCACGACAGCGAGAGGTGGTAAATTCGCGCCGATCACAGAAACGACAATAAAACAATCGGTTTTATGCCCTCCTCTAGTAGACGGAAGCTAGGAGTGTTAAACAATGTGCGGCATTTACGGACGTTCTTGATTTTCATTGTTCAGTTCACGATTAAACACTCTTCTTTGAACGAAGAATTCGGCACACATATCCCTATCAGGTGAAAAACCCAGATTTCGTCCTGGAGACCCCCGCGGCCCCGGAGCTTTTGTTGAAAGTTGAACCGATCTCGGAGACAATCTGAAAACTGCGAAAGGAAGGGGTCATACGGTCAATAATAAGTCACATCCTCCCCCCCCCCCTCTTCACACCCACCCGTCCAAACGCCCTCGAAAGTACTGACCTTTTTCGGTTAAAACCGAATTTTGAAAAATGAATTCGGCGTACTTTTACCGGTGTAATTCGGTTTAAGCAGAAAACGCTGAACACTAAATAGAGTGTATGGAGTTAAAAAATGCATGTATCAAAGAAGGCACTGTAAAGGAATGGTGGGTCTAGGCTGGTCCGTATTCTGGCTATTTCTAGAGCAGATCTGCTAATTTTGACGCGCAAGTTTGCTGGTGATGTCGTCTACAATATATGAATCAATCCCACGGCAATGTGCTGTCGTTAGTTGTTAAAAGAAAAACAGAAAGCGTTGCGGCAACGGTGTGCTCAACGGCAGCAGCATTGAGGCTGTGGCATGTTTCTGCTTCACCGGTTTCCACTCGATCGAGGCCTTCGTCGGCAATAATCTGTGAATTTAACTCAAAACAACTTCTCGCCTGCAAGCTACAGCTAGCCGCCTGTTTCCGGGACATTTTATTCACGGCGAATGAACCCCGCAGAGTCTGTGCCCATGGTGCACCTTGAATGCGCTCGACATTAAAGCAACCTTATCTTACCGGTAATCGGCGTATCTCCCGCTTTTTATTTATTTATTTATTTTTTTTTGGGGGGGGGGGGGGGCGTTTTACGCTAGGTTGGTAATTTACGAAACTACGGAACCTCACCGGACCGCCGCAAACCAAACGGTTCATAACTTGAATTTATGGATTTCTTTTTCCCAATAACTTTTCCTCTTTCGCTGGTTCTACAAAGAAGACCAGACAACGCGGCCAACATCGACGCTGAAGAGATCACCTCTAACTACCCAATCTCTTCAGAAATCAGCGCAGTTAAGTAGCAGTAACTACTGCTAATTTTATTTGTTTTAGCAATCACACAGCAGCAGCTCTCGGGACACTGACTTGAGTGCGATCCCGTCGCCGCCAACGTACTTTTTTTTTTATTGTTTCTCCACTAGCTGTTAAATAATGCCACGCAATATCCAACCCTTTTTTTTGGGGGGGGGGGGTCTCCGGGTTGCAGAGTTTGGTAAGCACTGAAATAGGAAATACATTCCTTTATAACATAGCGACAATAAATGAAAGGGTCAAGGAGGTTTGAAATTATTCGCGCAGAGAGAGGTGAAGAGCGCTCTCGAAGTTGCTACATGCGTGCTGTTTTGTCGCTGTGCTGTTTTGACGCCGTGCTGTTTTGGCACGTGCTCTTCTGTCGCTGTGCCGTTTTGACGCTGTGCTGTTTTGTCGCGTGCTATTTTGACGCGTGCTGTTTTGTCGCCGTGCTGTTTTGACGCTGTGCTGTTTTGACGCGTGCTGTTTTGACCGTGCTGTTTTGTCGCATGCTGTTTTGTCGTGTGCTGTTCTGTCGCGTTCCCATTGGCCAGCAATGACCACCGATATTACCGCTTTCATCGACAGATGTGAAACTTGCAAGAAGTTTGCCTACCGACAGCCAGACGAGCCTCTCTCTATCCGCACCGTTCCCAACCATCCCTGGTCCAGAGTAGCTGCAGATCTCTTCCAACACTCTGGTAAACACTACTTGGCTGTGTACGACGCCTATTCAAATTTTCCAGAAGTGGAACACCTTCGAGAAACCACAGCAACGGTGGTCATTGACAAGTTAGCTCGAATATTTGCCCGCTATGGTTTACCTCTAGAAGTGTGCACGGATGGGGGCCCACAATTTTCCTCGAAAGAATTTAAGGATTTTGCTGCACGTTATGATTTTCGGCATACTGTTTCAAGTCCAATATTTCCAAGGTCTAACGGTCTGGCTGAAAAAGGTGTACAAGTGGTCAAGCGTCTACTACGCAAAACGGAGTGTGCCAAAGAAGACTTTTGGTTGGGCCTCCTCAACTACCGGGCAGCTCCCCTTGAAGATGGCCGCTCACCCGCAGAACTACTGATGGGCCGAGAACTACGAACCCTACTTCCCGACTTCACCACGTCTCCCGCATCTCCGGTCAGAAAGCACATCCAGAACGAGACGAAAGGAAGACAGCTAGCTCCTCTTCAGCAGGGAGACATCGTGCGAATCCTTAACAACGGGCGATGGGAGCGTAAAGCACAAGTGCAAGGCTTGGTGGCCCCAAGGTCATACACAGTGCTTACCGAGGACGGCCGGATTCTCCGCCGTAACCGACAGCATCTCCGAAAGACACCGGAAGGATTCTCCATCTCCATCAACGACAGCGACTCAGAGGACGACAACGACGATTCCCGGCCACCATCAAGAGATCGATCACAGCCCCCCTCACCACCAGAGCCTCCTCGAAACGACGATTCCCTGCCACCATCAAGAGATGGATCACAGCCCCCCTCACCACCAGAGCCTCCTCGAAACCAGGCGTCGCCTCACCCACCAACCTTACCCGTCCTTGGGCAGGCGTCATCAGGAGCCGGACCTCAGTCCAAGAGACCTAGAAGGCTACCACAACGCCTGGGCTACATAAAAGGCTTCCAACAGGCAGAACTAATCTAAACGAGTACAGCCCGCTTCACGCGTTGCTTGTGGTTGTTTTGTATAACTTTGTTCCTTCAAAGAAAGGGGGATGTACCATATGCTAGCGGGAGCAACACTGCGTGCACGAGAACAGACCAAAGGAGCGCGCGCTAAAAATAAAGAAGTCGTTCTTGTTGCTGGCACTGATCGTGAACACACCTCGTTTACAGCCAGGGCCTCGAAGTGGGAGCTGAAGCTTGGGACAGAAGGTTGGCCAGGCGGAGGCGTCGATGGAGGAACTGGAAAGGGCGGGACTCGCCGCTCCTTCACCTGTGTGCGGTGAGTGTAGCGAAGCACTTCGGGGTGGAAGGAGGGTCCGCCCCTCCCCTGAAGAACTGTCGCTGCTGTCGTCGACGCCCGTAGTAGGCGTTGGTATCGGTCGAGGAGCTGCGACAGGTAGCCCCTCATCAGGGGAGTCCCAGCGCCCCCGCGACGTACGATGCGGATTCGCAGCGAGGTGTCGCGGAGCTCTTCCACTTGCCGCTGGCGCAGGGCACGGCCCTCCGCCACACATGCCACCCGCCAGGTTTCCAGAAGGTGGTCCCAGTTCGCTGGATCTGGCGTCACTCCAAGGAGAGACCGGCGCAAAACTTCTTTCAGGCGGTCGCGGCTCGTCGGGTCCCGCAGGACGCGGGAGTCCAAACGCCAGAAGCGTTGGTGCCCGGTCGAGGGAGCCAGACTGAGCTCCGCGAGCACTGGCCGGTGGTCTGAGACGTAACCGATGGCGGGTGGGAAGTCCACAGCCCCACAAGCTTGAACGGCTGAGGCCAGGGTCTCGGTGACGTAGACCCTGTCCAGGCGGCTGCTTGACCCACCACGTTGCCAGGTGTGCTCGAAAGTGGCGCCGTGGAGAAGGGTCCAGCAGTCCACCAAGTCGAAATGTCCAATCAGCCGTCTCAATTCGCGGGCGTTCCACGTACTGCGGCCGTACCCTGGTCCCCTGACGTCGCGCCGGGAGTCGACGACGCAGTTGAAATCGCCGAGTACCAGGCAGTGGCGCGCGTCGAGGAGGTGAACATCCAAGTTCTTGTAGAATGCCGTGGAGTGCGAGCGTTGTGCCGGGGCGTAAACACACACAATGCGAAAACGGGCGGCGTCCAGGAAAAAATCGAATGTGATGAATCGGCCATCGGGGTCAAAGCAGCACGAGCTTTGCCGCATGAGCGCGCGATTAAAAATAATAATTCCTACCCCCGAGAACCGGGTAGTAGCAAAAGAGAAAAAACAATCCACTGCATAACGTTGCTTGAAGAGGGTGACGTCGCGTTGCCTAACGAAATTTGTCTCCTGGAGAAAGAGGAGGTCGCAACCGACGGTCCGGGCAAGCTGGAGAACCTCAACCTGTTTGGTCGCACTGCGGAACCCCTGGACATTCAGGGTGAGGACCCGTAGCCGTGCGAAGAGGAGGAAAAGAAGTCACCGGCTCTTCGTTAATCCGAGGGTGTTTCGGACGATGGCTGGCTGCTGGGGCTTCCAGTGGGCGAAGAGAAGTCGTTCCGTAAGCGTTTAAGGCGAGCTGCGGCGGATGGGATGCCTTGCGGGGTCGCGAACTCGTCGCTGCTGGAAAGGACACGCTTCCCCTCCTCAGCACCGCCATGACGGCTGCGACTGCGGCTGCTGCGAAGTCTCCGTGGTTCCAGGCTTGCGTTGCGGCGTCGTTCTCGGAAACGCGGTCTTGAGCGGGTTTCCACTTCCTCGGCGGCATTCCCGGCGGTCTCGTTGATGACGAGGCGCTCCTCGTCCGAGCCCTCCGTGAGGTCGCTCCAGTTGAGGCTCGGGCTGGACTGAAATTCCGGCGCAGTCGGGGACTCGAGTTGTACCGGCGCTTCCTCGGAGCGGGAGCTCGTGGGGAGTGGAACGCTGGTCTCAGCGTCGTTTAAAGTTGTGGTTGCCGGCGCGTTCGAAAGCATGGCTGCTGGCGCGTTCGAATCTTCACCTGTGGCCATGGAGGTAGCCGGCTCGGGCTGGGGTGTCGTCGAATCGAGCTCAGGCGAGGTTGTCTCGGTGGACTCGGACGGGGAGGGCACGGTAGACTCGGTAGGGCCGACGGCGGGTGTCGGAGCGGGTGCGTTCGACGCTGCAGGTGAAGGGGTAGCAGGGGGTCCATCCCGAGGGGTCGATGCCAGGGCCGGGAACTCGTTCAGGCTTTGGCCGGCCACAGATGAGTAGGTGCGACGTTGGGTGCAGTCCACCGTCGCGTGGGCCGCCCCGCAACGTCCGCAACCGGCCGCGCATCCGGCGGAGTCGTGGCCGAAAGCGGCGCAGCGGGTGCAGTAGGGCACATTGCAGGCCGCCTTGATGTGGCCCTCCCGCTGGCACCGTCGGCATACGCGTCGGAGGCCGCGGTAGTCAAAAGTTGCCCGATGGCCGGAGACGCGGAGGAAATTCGGAACAGGCGTCGACTCTTTCATCTCCATGCGTATGTAGCGCGTGCCCGTCCGCAGGGTGGGGTGGTCTTGGTACACTCCAAAGCGGATGTCCAGGACCTTCCCGTAAGGCGCGAGGGCAGCGGCGAGTGCTTCGCTCTTCACGTAGACCGGCAAGAAGAGGCACGTAATGGCGGTTACTTGCGGTCCGACGGGGACGATTGGAACGAGGGTTCCACCGATGCTCAGGGCGCCGGCGTTGACGATGCGGCTCATGGCCGACGACGAGGTGACGGACAATTGGAAGTTGCTCGCTCCCAGGTGTTGCACAGAAAACAATTCGGCGGTGCCGACAATGCCCGTGGCCGCGTCGAAGATCGAATCCACAGACGCGCCCGGCGGGCAGGAGACATCGAAGGTCAGAGCCTTCGTTGGCTGGGGGGAGACGCTGGGTGCATGACGCACCTGAAGCAACCCCGGCCAGAGACGACCGGTCCGGGGTTGTAGACGAAAGGAACGTTGGACCGAGAACAGATACAATGGTCTACGTTGCCATGGAAATCGCCATCTTGGTCCATTTAAATCTTCGAAGCTTCCAGAGGGTCGTTCTAAACCAGTCGCGCCAAGATCACCATGGAGCACCATCGTACTGGAAGCGTTCCTCGCCAATATAAGAGTCTTTGGCACTTTGTATGCGATCAACTTATTAATCATGCCCATCTCCATGGATCTCTTACAATTATATTGTTCTTCTAGCGTATTTCAAGACAGTAAACTTATTTTTCAGTGCCTCCAAGCACCGACACAGCATCTGGTGGTGGTACGAAGGTGTACGCTTGTTTCGCCGGTGTGTGGTTAGCAAAATCTTGGTATACAAAAAACGACTCCATAAAGCTACCCGTCACCAGCGAATCTAGATCGGCTCACCAAGAACGGAGGGGTCAAGGAGAAATTGCTCATTTCACGGACCAAGATGGCGACCACACGGGGAGCTTGGCGTTACTTTCCCAGGATCCAGTGACTTTAGCGCTTTAGCGCACACCAGCTCGGAGCTCGTGGAGCGAAAGCTCGCGCTGCAGAACCCACCCCGCCCCTGCCCGTTTCGATCTGGAAGAGCATCATACCGGCGTGCGGTCGTGTATCACTACTGCGTGGTGCACGTTAAAGACCCCAGGTTTGCGGTTGTACCGCACTGGCTAAGTGCTGATCTACACCTGAGACACTAGACGCCCACTAAGGCAGACTAACTTCCAGCTGTATAAACATACACACAACAATTTGCAATTAGACGCACAATCACAAAAGAACACAGCGTGCCGCCTCTTTTCTTTTTGACCGTCTTTTTTTTTAACCAGCGCAAGCTCGCGCGTTCTCTCTTTTGGAGACGGTTAGAACCAGAAGGACATTGAGGCACCCTAGTTAGAACTAACGTTGATTAGAGCAGTCGCCCATAAAACCCGCGTTTCTCCTACCCGGCGGCTTCCTCCTCTCATTATGTGTAGGTGGTTAAAACTAAATAAGCTATAATAATGGTGTATTATTCATATTTACTTTCAGTTTCAGTCAG
>JAZHYW010011797.1:0-28279 GCA_037355805.1 Ixodes ricinus
AGAATACATGTAGATTTTTGACGTTTTCGAAAAATTCCTACATGAGAACTGCTCTTTGTATTTGCTTGAAACTTTTACGATAAAGAGATTAATACTTAATTGATTCATTGGCGCAGATTATATCTCTCAGTATTTAGTAGAAATATTTTTTTTAAATCGTGAAATCGACTCAAAACGGCAGTTTTGACACTTTTGGGTTTAACAACGTTTTACATAATCTACAAATTTTTAGAAAAGAGATCTGTTTGCGCAAGTGCCTCTAAAATTTATCACGGAATCGATTGGTATAAAAATATTAAGTCTAGGTTAATCCGTTTCGGAACTACAGCGATATTTCCGAAAGCAATTTTTGGGTCTCAAGTTTCAACTCTTTTTGTGTTTTGCATTTTGTTCTCCTCCCGCTAGATGGCGGTCTCTGTCCGCAAGAACGAGAGATCAAGTAGTTTCTCCGTGTGACTTGGTGCACGCATTTGTCTTGTATTCATACGCGATCTTCTTTCGCGCGGGCGAGAGCAGAGCGGCTGACGGCTGACGGTGACGGGCAGTTCAACGCAGCTGCCCTTCGCGTTTGGTGCGTTCGAATTTGTGTCGCTCTGAAGTGTTGCGTTCGCCTCTGGCGTCATGGGTCGAAAGCAAGCTCCCTATGGCAAGCGAAAGCTTCTGAAGTCCCACATTGAGAATACTCGGAAGCGACCGTCTGTGGAAGCTTCGCACGTTGAGGTTTCTGGTGAAATCGAGCCATCGTGTTCCAACCCGGATGGTTTTGTTTGCGAGATTACCGAAGGTGGTCCTCAAGCCGCGACCGTGCGAATCTCGCTGTCAACGCTCCTCGGCAAAGGGGACCCGGTGTGTCCCGTGGCGGCGGTGGTCGGTTCTTCGGAGCGATCTGAGGCTGCAGGAACAGGTATTGGTTTAGGCTCTGATGTGATCGAATCCACGGTCGAACCGTCCAAAAACTTGCAACCAGCCGCATCCGTGCTCAATGGTCGTCGCTTGGTCGACATTATGCACTTATTTCAGTCTGTTCAAAAAATTTGCGATCATGCTCCTTTCAGTTGTTCGTTTGCGGACATGGTGTTCGTCTCAGAACGGAGGCATGGCTTGCGCAGTTCCTTCACGTTCGTTTGCAAGATGTGCAACCAGAAAGATGTTATCGAGTCGGAGTTACCTCCTCAAACGACCGAGGCGAGTTCTAGCATGGACGTGAACACTGCTGCGGTGTCAGGAATAATTTCCATTGGTAGTGGGCAATCGAAACTTGTTGAGCTTTTAGCATCGATGAATGTGCCGTCCATGTCCAGCAAAACTTTTGCAAAGCATGAGACGACGGTGGCTCGGGGGTATTGAAACCGCGGCTCTGGAATCCATGAAAAAAGCCGGAGAAGAAGAAGCCAAGCTTTCAAGAGAATCTGGTGAGATCGATGCCGAAGGCTGCCCACTTGTGACGGTCATTGCTGACGGCGCCTGGTCAAAGCGATCAGAACGATTATTCCGGTGTGACGAGTTGGCGTGCTTGACGAGTTCACCTATGACCAGTTGGCCTGTGACGACCGGGCTTGTGGCGAGTTTTCCTAGACCCCTTCGCCGCACTCATTGAGTGAGCCGAATAGAAAAAACTAGTACCCGACAAGAAAAAAAAAAGAAGAAAGCAGGATGCGGCGACACATCCGAGAAAAATGATTCAGGACTCCGCTCCCGCAATCTTCGAATCTGTTTTTTTTTGTTTTTTTCAATCTGTTATATTTGTTGGAGCGCTTGGAATCCTCCTTTTTTCAGTAAGCTTCTGCGCATGCTCGATCACCATATTTGAGGGGCTGTAATCCGCACGTTGTTTGTTTGTTTGTTGTCCTATCCCGGGGCTGGCTGTTTTTAGCCTTTCGGCAGGGGAGAAGGCGACGTCCTTGACGAGGAGGGGACGAGGACGTCCAGTGCTTTCGTAGAATACCGTGATCGAAGTATAGGTCACGTGACACCTACCAGATAAAAAAGGTAATATCCCGATCACGGCTTTCCACGAAGCAGCTGAAAGCTCAACCACCAAAGAAAATTAAAAAAAATATCGTGCAAAGTGAACGAAAAATATCTAGAAAACATTACAACTGTGTGTCAATATATATATATATATATATATATATATATATATATATATATATATATATTATTTTATTTATTTTTACTTGGCAGTGTTTTGTTTCCTTGATTTGTTGTTATGACGGTTCGCGTGGGTGTCATTGGTTATACTTATTGGAAAAATTCCAATGTCGCTAGGTTCACTGACTTGGCTATCAGAGGCTGAGGTTTTCTCAGATGTTAGCAATATTCCCGTGTTTAAAAAGACAGATTTGTAAATATTATCAAACAAAAACAACAAATAAAGATAATTTTTATTATTTCATGTTTGTTTGTTTTCGTACGTTTGAACGCCACTAACCTTGCTATCCCGTTTTAGCTAACTCTTCGCTCGCTTTGTATGATGGATTTGTTTTTTGTTTTTTTTCGCATGTTTAGTGCTTTTATAGAATGCCGCTATCGGAATATCAGAGCATATTTTTATTGTGGGTGCCACGTGACCTGGGGGACACTCTAGCCATAGCGATTCGAAATGTCCTTCGAGTCAAAATGTCCATTATTGGACGTTCTAACTCGTTGGAAATTACGTTTTGTTTGTTCGTTCAATATTTTGATCTGGAATCCTGGCCTGACTCAACAACTCATACATAGATCGTTCAAATAAAGCTTTTTTCTTCTTTTTTTTTCTTTTGTTAGAACACTTGGTTTGTGTCGCAAGATATTTTGTTTCAGCTCCCGAGAGAGTACGCAAGCTCCGTCTCTCACGCCCGACAGTGGATGGAACCGCCAAAGGCACATTTTTGCCAAAGGGTGCTGCTAATCTGGTCTAGAAAAGCTAAGGGGATCATGCTGTTTTATTTTCTTCTTGATTTCCACTTTAAAATGCCCTGCAGCTCAAAACAACGAGTACACACGCATGAAAATAGCACTACCTAAAAGTTAATCTGCTAAGAAAGGGGTCTAGGACTTTTGGTGTAGGATGTTTCGGTGCGGACTTTTCGGTGCACGGACTTTTCGGTGTGGGACTTTCTTGCTGTTGGAGCCTTTCCTACACACATTACAAATAATAAAGCCCACACCTTTACAGAAGGCGCCGAGAACGCCTGTATCGACCCAACGCGTAAATACTATGTGATGCGTCTAGTTACGTTGAAAAAGAGACACCAGTGAAATAAACATAACGTCCAAAGTATCCAGCCCTCCCGCAGGATGGTGCTGCGCCTAACAAAGTCACTTATATCGTATATGAGTAAGTGACCGTAAAAAGATGACCAAGCCTACAAGTTCATAAAATGCGAAAAAAATCACTTCTCCCTAAAATAATGCTTATTTCCTTAAAAAAAAAATCAATTTTGAGATTTTGATTGATCGTGCACTGAAATGTCCGTGCACCATAAAGACCGCACCGAAACGCCCTACACCGAAACGTCCTACAACGAAACGTCCGGATCCCCTAAGAACGTAACACCTCAGAAAATACCCATACCCCCTTTTCGTTTCGGGTATGTTTTGAACTGATCTTACTCACTATGGGAGCAAAAATCGATGCAAGTACTGAAAGCAATTATGCAATATCGACGTTTTTGTAATTCGGTAATTTAAATAACTATATTTATTTTTTTAAGAAAGTAAAGACATCACAACCAAAGAGGAACTTCCGTGCTAAAAGGTGCAGTGCGAAGTGAACACAAATACTTTTTTTAATGTCTACAAACAAAAATTGCCATGCAGCATCGATCGCACCGTTTCCTTTCGCACATTGGGGAGTTTCAGTAGACCGTTTCCGCCGCCCGCTAAGCACCCGCATAGAGCTCCGTAATCCGTCACAAGACCTTGAACTATGCAGACAAGGCTGGCGGCGCGCATGCACAGCTGCGGCGTTTTCTTTACGAGTTCTTTTAAACCCCCTTGGGATGACTTCACCATTTCGAGAAAACACCGGTTGTTTTTTTAAATCTTTTTTGCTTGCAGGGCATTGTAAAAATCACAAACTCACGAGAGAAAAAAATCTTGAGTACTCGTTACTTAGAGCTTTGCAGCTCTAAAAATTCATGATAAATGTCGTCCAACTTGGGGAGAAACTAAACCTTTTTGTTGGAAGTATGACTAGCGTATGCTGGCAGCTCGTTTCCTGTTTGTTTTGTCTGTACTCCGTTTCACCGTAATTGGCAAACTTCAAAGGTCAGAGCTGCTGTGAGGGAATCAGTCGCGGAGCAAAGCACGTGACAGCTATTTTTAGGAACAGTACCCACCACCGTACATTGTCACGTACCTCGCTCCAACACTCTCATTGCCTCACAGAAGCTTTAGTTTTCTTCGTTTGCCAAGTTATGGGGAAATGACGTCTCATTTCCTTACGTTTATACGCGCTACACGCAGCCGAAACGCTTGAAAGTACATCGGATTAAGACACGTGTTATTGCTTACGTGCCCACGAGAGTGGACCCGGTTTTTGACTTAGTTGGGTTTTGCTGTGTGACGATTGCTAGGATAGAAAACCATTCCAACGACACGTATACTCAAAAATAAAAGAACGAATTTAGGTTAAAAAAGAGGGGGCGTTTGGCCTGTCTGCCATGCAAGTATTTCTAGGGCCGTCCTTGTGTGGGAGCTTGGAACAGTTTAGCCCAAGTCTAAACATTCTCTGATCACCTGCCCTCGCCGAAGTGACCAGTTCAGGGAGGGGTGAGATCTGTAGATAGGGGCACCTGCGAGAGGGCCCCCTTTTGTTGTGCGTCTGCAGTGAGCGTACCCCAACTTGCCCAATTTGGCCGGACGGGCGCAGATTGTGAACTTCACAAGTAAAAAGATTTTTCCTAACGAGGGCGTCTCCAATGGACGTTGTCATCAACGACTAACACGAGAGTCTGCCCCCTCTAATGCGGAACTCATATGACGACTGCGGCTGTTTAGGCAAGCGATGTGTTAGAGCGCACGTTGTAGAATATTTGCAACTTGTGACTTTCGGCGAAGCAATAGTGTATTCCTACAAAGGGATTTCTCCGCAAGAATGAGAGAACGGAGTCCAAGTTGTCAACTAATTTTCTTATTCTCATTCTTCTCGTGCGTTTTTTTTTAATTTTTATGATGGAAGAAGTTGTTCTATGAACCGACACGCACCCACCAGAAGAAAATAAAGTGAGAAAGAAACGAAAATAGCTTTTAGCCCTTTTCCCCAAACTGAAAAAACAAAACAAACAAAAAAAGAAAAAAAGAAGAGAACGCGTTTTACGCCCAAGTAGTGTGCCTTTGTTGGGGGCACCCCCAGTCTGCGGGCCCCTCCGTCTCGATGGCTTGTACAGGGGAACTGCCGCGGGACAAACGTGCTACAATCGCATACTCTTCCAAGGTCATCGCTTGGGCGACCGCGGTCGTCCAAAAAGCTTTCTGTTTTTTCCTTTTTTTTTGGGGCGGGGAAAAAAAACGGGGGGGGGGTGTTTAGGCCCCGATTGTTTTCCTCCTTTGTGGCTTTTCGATGGATGCGCCCTGTCTATGTGTGCGTACTAATTTCTTTTTTTCCTTTTAGTAGTTGGTTGTTCTTGCCTTGACTCGGGTCCCAGTGGGTGCATTGTCGTTGTATGCGTACTATTTTTATTTTTTGTTTATGTTAGTGCTTGCCTTGATGCGGTATCAAGGTGGACGAAAAAAAAAGAATAAAAAATTGTTCTTCGACAAAAAAGAAGAAAAAAGGTTTGTTGTTTTTGCGGTCAGGAGCATTTTCAAAGCCCGTGGAACCTCGCCTTCCTTCCCGTGACATGTCGCTCGTTTTCGCGTAGCACCCCTCGATTCTGAAGGCCACCGTGTTTTTCCGTGAAGAAGGCGATTTCGGGTGCACGCAGTGTTACCAAAGGGACATGATTGAGAGCGTAACCCAACACTTGAAGAGAAGGGGAAGGGGAGCTCTCTTCTTTTCGGGACTCTCTTTTATGGGTCTCCACGTCTCGATTGTCCTACAAAAGCAACTTTAATTTATTTCTCGCTCGTGGCTTCCAAGTACTGCGCGCAGCTAGTCAGATAGGGTATAGTTATAGCTGATTAACACGATGCATATTTCCAACGCACAATAGTTTTGCGAAATCAAGGTTTCGCTCAAATGGATAACTCACACGTACAGTTCGATGGGCAATACCTTTGACGTATTGACTCGCGAGAGGTGGCCCCAACACGGTTGAGTCTGGCGGTTTTCCAAACCCAACATCTAAATTTTGCTCTCTTACCTGCTACCATTTCGCGCACATTTTGCGCCATATCGAAATGAAAGCACATGGCGAAAGTGACGCTCGTTTTCCGCTCGACGAAATTTCACGCCAGATCGTTGTCTTAGCTGGTACCTTGAGCGTTTCACAACGATGCAGAACGTTCAACAAGAAAAAGAAAACGTACGATGGCATCTTTTGTACACTCATTACTTCTATAACACCGAGCCGCCTCGTATCCTTTTGTTTTTCTTTCATTGTACTAATTTCTTTCTGCGCATTACGGCTGTTACGACGCGAAGTCCGTCTGCACTCTCGAATTTGAACTTAGGCTCAGACCGGGGGGGGGGACCAGTTTAAATCAGGAAAATATTATTAACACTGTAGCAAATTAAATCTATCATATCGATCGGAAATACGATTTGACACATTCCATCTGAACACGTGCTGTGCACAGAGAACGCAACAGCGAGTCAGCGTGCAAAACGCCGCCACACAACGCTACCATAACATCTCAGCGATTTTTGCATAGCACCGAGTACGGAAAAGAGAAAACAATTATTAATTCACACAAACGAAGCAAATTTATCTGAAGCCCGCACACTCCGTAAGTGCAGTCTACCTAAGGTTATCAATAGACTCGACCATATCATTTGTCGAAACAGATAAGACATTGGCAAAAATGGTTAGACTGAACAGGTGAATCTAACGCACGCAATTACCAACCGACGGTCGCACGCCTTCAATATCATTTCCATTTGTCACTGCGCACCTTGGACACAATTTGGGGAGCAACACATGTTTACGCCGCCGCCCAAGGTCTTCATTCAACGTGTAGTGCTGACCAAAATAAAATGCTAACATGACTCTCAATCGCTCACCGCAAAGTATACGATTTCGAAAAGGCGGTACTGTACGTCATTTGAAATAAAAACCCAAGCTATAAAAACGAGCGTCGTAAAAAAGAGGACCGACATTTTTATTCCCACCTCCGAACAAAAACGAGCGCCACGCACTGCATCACACAGCGCAGAGGCCGGACCCGGCCACACTGAGCTGACTGACAAGAGACATACCAAGCGCGCGCGAGGAGGGAGAAACTTCATCCGCCGGAGAACAGCGTCACACGACACATTTCGGGGATCTATTTCACGCAGCGGCTACCGCGGGCCTTTTCTCACTCCGATACTGGCGCCATCTAGAATTCGCGCGTTCAACCATGTCGCGAGCTGCGCGCCATCTGGCGCCTGAAACGGACGAATAAATAGAGGTACCGCGCCCTCTTAAGTGTACGGAGCTACGCCGTGGCGAGCTCGAAAACTTCTAGCGCTCATCCCAGCGCGCCACTTGGAGGGCACTTTCTCCAGGAAACGTAGTAGATTTAAACAGCAAAAGAAAGGAGAGTTTTTTTAGAATTTAGCTACCATTTTTTCTTTACGCTAAAATTCCAAACTGTAAATATACGTACTTTCCGTCATATGTTCATACTGTTCATGCAGTGGAACAACACTGCCATTGCGACGTTACTCCTATGTTACTGACACGCAGAAATACAGAACCACGTTTACCGCCGGTTGGAACTGGGCATCGGAAAATAAAACCGAACTGAGCACAGAAGGCACGCGGCAGCACAACCTGCCTGTCTTGGACGCAGTTCCTGCGATTTCCATGACGTCGTCAACGCAGACACATCCACTGTGGACACATCCTTCCGCGTGGTCCGCTTGGTCCGCATGGTACCCCGTGGCTTCCGCAATCCGGAGATGACAATCTTAACCCACTTCTAACCCAGTGTACGCAGCGCTGCTGGCACTGTTCCGGGACTTCGCTGTTTCTAGGGGCTTCGTTTGCTCGTTTGATAGAATTAGTGGTAAAAACGTCAATGCAACCAAAATGTCCTGCACGTTTGGACTAGAAGACGGAATTAACGGCGGCCTTCGTTGCCGCTGAAGCTCAATTAACTCAGCAACATTTATTAAGAGGGCGCGGTACCTCTATTTATTCGTCCGTTTCAGCCACCAGATGGCGCGCGGCTCGCGACGTGGTTGAACGCGCGACTTCTAGATGGCGCCAGTATCGGAGTGTGAAAAGGCCCGCGTTATCCGCTGCGTGAAATAGATCCCCGAAATGTGTCGTGTTCTCCCGGCGGAGGAAGCTTCTCCCTCCCTCGCGCGCGCTTGGTATGTCTGTGGTCAGTCAGCTCAGTGTGCATTGCATCGGACGTCAGTGATAATACGCGCGGTGGCCGAGTCCGGCCTTTGCGCTGTGTGATGCAGTGGGTGGCGCTCGTTTCTGTTCGGAGGTAGGAATAAAAATGTCGGTCCCCTTTTTTCCGACGTTCTATCTCAAGTGACGTACAGTACCGCCTTTTCGAAATCGTCCTTTGCGGCGAGCGATTGAGAGTCAGGTTAGCTTTTTATTTTGGTCAGCACTACACGTTCAATGAAGACCTCGGGCGGCGATGTAAATATGTTTTGCTCCCCAAAGTGTGCCCACAGGTACGCAGTGACAATTGGAAATGGTATTTATGGCGCGCGACTGCTGGTTGGTAAAATACATGAGTTAGATTCACTTATTCAGTCTAACCATTTTTGCCAACGTCTTTTATCTGTTTCGACAAATGACATGGTCGAGTCTATTGATAACCTTAGCTAGACTGAACGTACGGAGTGTCCGGGCTTTAAATAAATTTGCTTCATTTATGTGAATGAATAACTGTTTTCTCTCTTCGGTGCTCGGTACTATGCAAAAATCGCTTAGATGTTATGGTAGCGTAGTCTGGCGGCGTTTTGCACGCTGACTCGGTATTGCATTCGCTGTGCACACACGGTATGTGTTGAGATGGAATGTGTCAAATCGTATTTCCGATCGATATGATGGATTTACTTTGCTACAGTGTTAATTATATTCTCCTGATTTAAACTGGTTCTCCCTTTGATCTTAGCCTAAGTTCAAATTCGAGGGTGCAGACTGACTTAGCGTCGTAACATCCATAATGCACAGAATGAAATTAGTACTTTGAAAGAAAAACAAAAGGATACGAGGCAGCTCGGTGTTATAGAAGTAACGAGTGTACGAAGGATGCCACCGTACGTTTTTTTCACGTTGAACGCAACGCATCACTGGGAAACGCTCAAGGTACCAGCGAAGACAACGAGCTGGCGTGAAATTTCCATCGAGCGGAAAACGAGCGCCACTTTTGTCATGCGCTTTCATTTCGATGTGGCGCAAAATTCGCGCGAAATACTTACAAGCAAGGCAACAAAATTTAGATGTTGGGTCTGGAACACCGCCAGACTCAGCCATATTGGGGCATCTCTCGCGAGTCAATACGTCAAAGGTATTGCGCGTCGAACTGTAGGTGTGAATTATCCATTTGAGCGAAACCTTGATTTCGCAAAACTATTGTGCGTTAGAAATATGCATCGTATTAATCAGCTATTACTATACCCTATCTCAATAGTAGCGCACAGTACTTGAAAGCCACGAGCGAGAAATAAATGAAAGTTAATTTTGTAGGACAATCGCGACGTGGAGGCCCATCAAAGGGAGTCCCGATAGGAAGGGAGCCCCGCCTTCCCCTTCTCTTCAAGTGCTTGGGTTACGCTCTCAATCCTGCACCTTTAGAAACACTGCGCGCACCTAAAATTGCCCTCTTCCCTGAAAAACACGGTGGCCATCAGAATTGAGGGGTGCTACGCGAAAGCGAGCGACATGTCACGGGAACGAAGGCGAGGTACTCCGGGCTTTGAAAACGCTCCTAATAAAAAAATAACAAAGTTCTTCATTTTTTTTTTGAGGCACAATTTGTTTTTGTCTTTATTAACGCAAAAACTACCATAAACTAAAAACAAACATAGTGAGACGTCGTCGTGTTTCTTCCATCCAGTCTCAGGTGGTCTAACAAAATAGTGGGCATACGTCGACAACGCACCCACTGGGACCCGAGTCAAGGCAAAAACAACTAACTACTAAAAGGAAAAAAAAAATCATGTTCGCATACATAGACAGAACGCATCCATCGAAAAAAAATGAATGCCCTGCTTGTTCTGCCAATCTCATTGTGCGTCTGTCAAAAGCCACAAAGGAGGAAGACAATCAGCACCTACACCCCCTTCCCCCCCCCGCTTATGGTCAAGAGATCCAACGAGTCAAAAGATCCAACGAGTCAAAAGGTCCAATAATGGACCTTTTGACTCGTTGGATCTTTTGACTCGTCAGACACGAGTCAAAATATCCAATGTGCGTCAAGAGGTCCAACGAGTCAAGAGATCCAACGAGTCAAAAGATCCACGGCGAGTCAAGAGATCCAACGAGTCAAAAGGTCCAACGAGTCAGAAGGTCCAACGAGTCAATGGATCTTTTGACGCGTTGGATCTGTTGACTCGAACACCGCGAGTCAAGAGATCCAATGCGGGTCAAAAGGTCCGATTACTCGAAAACTGCCGCGTCATATTGCAAGGGTGTCACGGAAGCCCCTCATTACTCCTCCCCTAGTCGTGGGGAGGCGTACAATAAAGATCAGAAAACGATTTTTGCCTAGCCTCAGTTTTTGCTAAGAAAAATGTATGACAGATTTAAGTTTGACGCGCCGCTCAACTCCGCATCGTTTTCCGGTTTGCGGCTGGAAGACGGGCTCGAGGGGGCACCCGGAGACAACCGGGTTCGTGTCGCTGGCTATGGGAAGTGGGGAGCGAGCGTTTTTCTTCGCTTCGGGTAGATGGCGCGTCTGTTCACGTTTTTACGAAAACATTTACAAAAAATTAGCCTCAAATCGAGCAGACGTACTTACTGAGCTTGCTAACTCAATACACTTTCACCCAGTTCACGTTACGCGCGCAGTTTGCCTGGCCGGCACAGGCGGCTGCAGGACGGAAAATAGTCCCCTTTCCTCTTCGCGAGTTTCTCCGCGCACTCGCGACATTTTTAGGGCTCAGGGCGTGCTTTCTTTTACTTGTGCTAATATAAGCCAGAACGAAAGTGACAAACGCCAGATTCTTTGAACGTTAAAATCGTTTCACGGCCCCCTTAGAGGGGTCATGAAACGATATCGGGTTGGAACGTTCTTGACTTTGCAGATGCGTGCTGGTCCTAGTCTGGTCCAAGTATACTCGCACAGACCGCCACTGATTTAAAACCTTCTTCGTCGGGGTGAAATTGCGAGGATAAAAGAGGACTATTTCTTTCAGTCTTGCATTCGAAAAGCTGGATGACGTAATTGTGAGATCGAAACCACCCGCCTGACGACATTCGAGCTTGGCTCATGGATTGGACATGAAAACTGCGTGAGCACTCGACTTCGGCTCGTAAAAATCAAAATTATTGTAAACTTTTCCCTTTTAATAAACTTTCAGGTTCGATATAAAATATATTGCAAGTTAAATTAGCATTTGAGTAGCGGTCTTTGAATAGTACATGGGATACGAGGTTCCAAATATGTCGCGAAAATGTGAAAGGTACGATGTTTTTATTTCCTCCGCTGCTTTATTAAACGAGAATAAAATAATTCAGTTTGCATGAGAAAAATAGACTTGGTACCGTACATTAAAAAAATAAGTCATATATGATTTTCGGAAACCAAAAGAATTATACGCACTATCGCGATACATTTAAGGACGAATAAAAGTGTGCATGGCTTTTGATCAATGCTGCTCAGCCTGGACACCAGACAGCGAAGCTTGCGCATGCACGGCAAGACAAGGGGTACTAGGGTTCTCCTCTAACTCTAAAAGGCCTTGAACACAAAGGTTCGATTGAAAATATTCATTCAAACAAAGTACCAAACTTTTGCGACGCCACCACGCGCGGTTTTTGTGGTATTTTCCCTGGTCTTTAAAGAAAGCTCGCTAAAAATGAACAATACTAATATTGAAAAAGTGTGTGTGTGTGTGTGTGTGTGAGTGTGTGCGGGATAGTGTGGGGGGGGGCGTGTTGTTACGCTGTATTTTCTTACCTACTTACTAATCTCTTTTGAAAGGCTGAAAAAAAGGCGCGTAAAGTATAACACGTTGCCAACACGTGAACCAGGTGTTCCTCAAGACGTTCTTCAACTTCCCCATTGAAACCATGGACCTAAACTCGATATTTAAAAAAGTGGCTAATCAGTCATATTTAGTTAATTAATTAGGCTCATCAAAAAGATCCTCGCGCTCTCGCAAGACGCTTGCAAATACGTTATATATACATACAGTAACGTTCATTCGCGTAGCTGGGGGACCCGCGGTGCAGCTGTCTACTATATGATCGCTTTGATT
The DNA here is from genome assembly GCA_037355805.1 of Ixodes ricinus. Lineage (NCBI taxonomy): Eukaryota > Metazoa > Arthropoda > Arachnida > Ixodida > Ixodidae > Ixodes > Ixodes ricinus. The sequence continues at coordinate 12,521 of JAZHYW010011797.1, forward strand.
ATCGGCACTTGAAATGCTAAGATGGGTTGCAAGTGAAATAAACTTATTTTTTCTCTCGTAGCGCAGTCAAGAATTTATGCAAAAGTACAACTATTTATTACCCCCCCCCTCCAAAAGTAAACAAAAACAAGAAAAAGGGCTCACCTTTGGGGTGCCGGAAGCAGTCCCGAAGACGTTCTGCGTGGCAATGAGTACAGCGGCTTCGTAGTCATATATCCATGTAGTCGAGGTTCCGAGGCCCCCGATGTCGCCGAATTTTCGTACCATGGCATCTCGTACGCAGGTTAGGAGAGTTTCGTACGCGCGTACGTCTGACGCTTGCATCAACGCGTACACCACCGGTTGTGCTTCGCCGTTGACAACCGCATGAAGCGTGTAGAGTTGGCCCGGGTTATGAAACTCCTTGGGGTTATACTTAAAGTTTCCGTCACCGAGCACACAATCGACGTTGTAGAGGGCGTCCAGGTCTTTCTCGGCAAAAACACCAGCATCCTCCGGCCTTCAGTCTTCTGCTCCAGCTGTAGGAAGAGGCACAGGTCTTTTGTCACCTGCAGCTCGGGGAGAAGGTCATCGATGGTGTTTCCTTTCAGTACCGAGTGCTGGCGGTTCCTTGACAGTGCACGGCGTTTTGACGCAAAGCCGTAGCCTGTGACCAGTGCGGACCTGACGTCGTCCTGAACGTCAATGCTGTAATCGGCGAACCTCTCTTCAACCGACGAGATGGCGTGGTCGAAAGACTCCCGCGGGCGCTTGCGACTCTCTCGGATTTCTGTTCGGACTTCCACCATAAATCGATTTGCCAGTACCTTCGCCACAGGCACGTCAGTTTCTGGGTTGCAACTATGCGGCGTGGCCGGGAAGTCTGGGTCCGTGATCATGATGCCATTCTCAACGGTTAAGTGCGCGATGGGACATCTTTCCCCTGGTTCCTTCTTTTTGCTGAGTTTGTAGCAGCTGGTGCACCGGTAGTAATTTACCTCAGGATTTTTGGGATTGCTTGCTTTGAAGGAAAACTCTAAAACGACGTTGTCCCATCGTTGACTCTGGTACTGGATGACGGGCCACTTCGAGCGGTGACTGGATGGCACATACGAGGGCACTCCAAAGTTGCGGGACATGGCAGCAAAGGATAAAGTCACGGCTCGGGGATACCAGATTGAAGCGAACAGACGGAAGGCGCCGACAAGGCGAACTTACGCAAGGGAAGATTGGGACTTGCACGGCCTGAGGGGAGCGTAGCTGGACCGTGCGGCATGGAAGATTCCACTTTTCCAAATTTCTGACTTATATAGGTCTGATACCCCGGATCTCTACCTCATAAGCAAGTAGAGAAAAGAGATGTTGCTTTTTTTTCGTTTTTTTTTCGTATTCTTTTAGGCACTAAAGACAAAATACAAGGGAAACAAAAGCCATTTTCAGTAGAAAACTATCTATGCTGCATACACAATGGGTCAACAGGATATAGCTGGAAAGCACTACAACGTTTCTAGTTCCCATGTTCACGGCGACAATGGCTGCTGGGCTTTTAGAATAGCCTTCCGAACTTGTGTATTGTTAAGTAAAGCAAAAGATACGTTTTGAAAGACGAATTCCGTTCGTAGAGTGCACAATCCTACAATACATCCCTGTATCTGAATAAAGATAAGATTTGCATCCTCTGCTTTATTCTTAAACCTTGCCTCCCGGAAAAAGCGTCCTTTTTCGGGTACGTCATTCCCCCAGTGGCAACGCTATGGAAGCTGTCGCGGTATGTTACCATAACCGATTGGAACATTGTCTGCCGATTTAGACACTCGACCACAATTTTCTAATGCCCTCTCCTCCCCGTTTTCGAATCAAAGAAAGCAGGGGAAAGCGGACATAGCTAAGCTCGGGGTGCACTGTGGAAAGGAGGACAGATGCTGTAGAATAGATGGCGGAAGAGATGGGGATAGATTTTACATGCGCCTGCTCGCTGACGCTGGTCAGTGCGCTTAAATTAATTTATTTGGCTACAAATGCGAAAAGGTCAGGGCAGGAGCGTATCACAAGTGGCAGGATGTTGACGTACGTTGGGAAAACCAGCATGGTGCTTTTTATAAGATGTGGAAACACCACAGATCATGTAACGCTTCGTGGAAGGCGAGCGTCTTTTCGGTGCCAGTCACATCATTCTGTGTGTCAAAATATTTTTGTGGGTAGTGCCCGCTGAAACCTTCGGACATGTACTGCGATATGACATTATTTTTCATCTCGCGCGTTGACAAAATCACATTCTGCTTTCAACTGTTTTGTCGTCCTTGTTCATCCCTAATTTTGTTGCGGCGTCGCTGAACAGTGACTTTTTTGTCCGTAAAGCAACAATGTCTGCGAAGACTAAGCAGAACAAGCATACAACCGCGGCGAGAGGACCTGCATTCAAAACGTGGCACCATTGTCGTTAGGTGGCGTCGATTTCGCTGGAGTCACGAAAAATTAGCGGCCAGCACGCAGACAATAGAAAAATTGCATATGAAAACGAAAAAGGCAGGTGAAGAAACTATCTCAGTGGCGATGTACGTAAACAAAGTTTTCCAGTATCTAAAAAAATCGGTGAGCTTATGTCCGGAGAGATAGTATCCGGCGAGCTTTTTTCAGGCAAGTTTTTATCTGGTGTGTGTTTGGTCGGGAATAGAATGTACGTGTTCTACAAGGCAATCAATATGCGGAAAACTGAAAGGCACGCGTTAGTTAAAATACGAATGTATACCCACACGAATAAAATACAATGGCAAAAGCACCACACAATCAGGACCGACGAGGGTGGCGGTTAATGAGCTGTTTATTTACTTTTCTTTCCAAAGTCAGCAGCTCTAAGCTAACGAAAACCAACTCAGTCATGACGGGAAATTAAATGAGAAGCGTAATTTACCTGACACATGCGAAAGTGTGAATCAAACTCTATTGTCTCAAGTTTTGGTTGAAGCATGATAATGTTACCAATGTACATGATAGCACCAATGAGTTAGCTGATCTTCTCTTCATTCGTGCCTTCAGAAACACCGCAGAGAAGCTGAAACTTTGCGAAAGGTGTTGTGTGAGATACAGGGTAAACCAAATCTGGGGAAATGTCGCATAGTCTGAGTTGGAGAAATCATCCATCAAATGAAAAGAGTGAGCTTATGAAACGAATTTTCTAACAACTCTACGAAAGAGCTCCGTTTAATCTTACGCGATATTACCGATGAACACTATTTTATAGGTAGGTTAGAAAAGTAGCTTTCAAGAACTTACTACTAGCTTAGAACTTACCGTGCAAGCCAGAGTACAGCTGATGATAAAGTAGATTTTTGTTTGAAAACTAGTTCGTACAAGAAGGCCGACACAGAGTGCGTGCATATCTTTCAATATAAAATCGTTTCATCGATTTGTCTATTTTTAGCAGGAAAAGGCCCACCACGGCCACGGAAGATTGCGCCCTCCGCTCGTTTTTGAAACGCAATTGTGTCGCGTTCACGCTCGCTAGAATTATGTGCTAAAGAACACCTTGCAGATGATGTATGACTTATGCGAAACACGCTCCTTTGTGCGAAAAGCTAACTCTGTGAGTGCCACAAAACAATGACGGTCATGCGTGTTTGAGGTCCCTATCTATTCTCTCAGACACTTCATTTCACAGACATGTTCGTCGCTGTTGGGGTTTCGTTGTTCAACCAACTACGAGATTCGCCGCTTGGAATTTTTCTGTTACACAAGAAAGATGACAGAGAGAAAATGAAGATGATAAACCGTACGAAGTCAACACAAATCTTAGTGGTGTTTGTGGATATTGAGGCATCGCAATGCTTGTCAGCCATCCAAGGGTCGACATATATTTCTAACCCACAAATGAGCAATTTAGCCGGGGCCGTACGACGCTGTACTCTGTTTCACCTTGAAGGCTGGTTCACACTGTCACTGTTGCGACCGACTACGACCAAGTCTGTCAGAACCAGTTTTTAGCCCCTCTTACGACCGCGCCGCGCAGCAGCAATGGCGGCCGTAAGCGGATTAAATCCCGTTTCCATAGCAACCCGTAAAAAGATTGACGTCGCATGCCGTTGCAGGCGCACATGGTCGGACTCACACAAGTGTGTGAACCGGCCAGCGCATCCGATCCTGCACCGACAGTGTGTCACGTGACCTTCCGGTTCGGCGCGGCGTCGCGCGGAGCGAGATGTCCCATGACGCTCTCGACTTCTAGCAAAGGCTGCGGTCAATCCTTAGGTGAAACGGAGTATAGCCTGGGGTCTTTCCGTGCACCGCGCACTTGTGATTACACGAACGCATGCCGATGCTGGTTCTCTGTACAGCGCGGTGCCAGTTAGCAGTCATGCTGCACTGGCCATATTGGCAATATACTGCGGAGAGGCATGTTGATCCTCTGGATGACTGTCAAACATTATGCTGTCCAAATCATCCACACAGCCAAAACTTTCCTGCTAGTTCAGCTCATGCTGCGTATACGCGCCTCGTAAATAAGTCACCCACTAACTGTTCGTTGGTTTCTAAATTCAAGAAACAACCTGCGTCCCCGCGACCGTACAGCGCGCACAAATCCCCCCGCCCCCCCCTTCCCCCTTTTCCGGTGATCGTACAAGGAGTCAAGAGGTCCAAAGAGTCAAAAGGTCCAATAATGGATCTTTTGACTCGTTGGATCTTTTGACTCGTCAGACACGAGTCAAAAGATCCAATGTGGGTCAAGAGGTCCAACGAGTCAAGAGATCCAACGAGTCAAAAGATCCACGGCGAGTCAAGAGATCCAACGAGTCAAAAGGTCCAACGAGTCACAAGGTCCAATTATGGATCTTTTGACCCGTTGGATCTTTTGACTCGTTGGACCTGTTGACTCGGAATCCCCCCCCCTAAGAAAAAGAAGAAAAGGAAGGTTTTTTTGGACGCCCGCAGTGGCCCAAGCGATGACCTTGGAAGGGTATGCGATCGTAGCACGTTTGTCCTGCGGCAGTTCTCCTGTTTCAAATGCCCACGGTCCGTTTTTCCCAAGTGCCAAAAGTTCCCGTCTTATCTTCCCCGATTATCAACTCCGCAGTCATTTTGAGTCATTCCGATGCTTTCCAACGTTGAAAAACTGTTAGACGAATATTTGCACACAAGTATACACCGTTCGCAGAACCATCTACAGTGCTAAAATTCAAAAGCGCTGTGTTGGATTCGGGAACTCGTGTAGGTCTAGCTCATTGTTGGAACATTTTTATTCGCTTGATGAACTCCACAAAACTTGTAAATATTAGAATGGACTTTTCAGAGAACGATATTAGTTGTCCAGGTCCCAGGCGACCGGACAGATCGCAATTATAGGTTGATTGAACATTTTATTTCATAATCACAATCGTATCATCAAGGGCACGCCATTTCCTCATCACTTCTACGAACGGAGTTGCGGTATTCGTAGCACACGTAAACGGAAACGGTTGAGACTGCTCAAATAATACCTTCTTTTGGCAAGTACTGCGCAGCGATTAAACACAATGCCTCTAACATAAACATGCTCCTCCACATGTGTATTCACAAAGACGCAATACATCGTTCTCCCAAATTCGTTAAAATGGGCATGAAAGCGCGTCACCGTTACTTGGTTGAAGTGTTTACCACAAAAATCGTTAATTATTTATTTTTTTCCGTTCCACTACAAAACTTGGTCCCCTTCAAATTATGTCTTTCATGTCATCTCCACAGCGCTTTTACGTCGGTAATTTCGTGTTAGAAAACATCACATAATATGCGGGAAAAAAAAACAAAACGGTACGATCGATGCTGCATAGCCTTCCTTTCGTGGACATTAAAAACTAAGTAGTTGTCTTCACTTCGCACTGCATGTTTTAGCATGGACGTTCCTATTTAATTATGATGTCTTCAATTTCTTAAAAAAATATACAGTTGTTTTAAGTACCAAATTACAAAAACGTCCAAATTTCATAATTGCTTTTCGTTGGGACGCCATGACAACAGTGACACTTGCGTTCGTTTGTGCTTTTAGCCAGCATTTCTACGATGAATCACCAGGATCGCGACATGCAGCAGCATGAGACTCCGGCATCTGTGACGTCGTTTGCCGCCCCTTCGGGACCATTTTAGATGTATGGTCAGCATAGGACGCTAGACACACCAGTCGGATACGCGCTCCATGGCGCCATAGAACTGCTCCTGAAAGTAGCTGTCACGTGCTTTGCTCCACGACTGTGATTCCCCTCACAGCAGCTCTGTCCTTTGAAGTTTGCCAAGTTATGGGTGAAACGGAGTATAGACAAAACAGACAGGAAACGAGCTGCCAGCATACGTTAGTCAAACTTCCAACAGAAAGGATTAGTTTCTCCCCAAGCTGGACGACATTTGTCGGGCATCTTTAGGGCTGCGAAGCTCAAAAGCACGCGTACTCAACAAGATGTTTTTTTTTCTCTCGCGTGTTTGTGATTTTTACAATGCCCTGCAGGGCAAAAAAAGCAAAAAAAAAAAAAAATATGGTGAAGTCACTTTGAGGGGGCACCGATAACTGCGAGCCACGAACATGAATGATTTGCTAGCATCCGTCAGGAGTGCGAACGGTAAATCGTCACGCAAACATATTCTCACAAGCTGCAAATATTTATTTGGTTTAGCTAGTAGAACTTACTAACGACATGTGATTATTATATACAAGATACCATTTCTCGGTTCTTCAAGACCATTTCCTAGTCTGAACGGTCGCGCTACGGGCCGCGGCCGTTCAGACTGCCCTCGCCACGGAGGCTGCGTGGGCGAGGGAAAAAAGCCGTGTTCCCGATAAACTACGGAGCTACGTTGTGTCGTCTGCTACTGTACCGCCAACAAGAGAGCGATAGCTCTGTGTGTTCCACAGACGCGTGTTGCGATATTACTCTGTACGTCTGTCCTAGAGGAAGATAAAAATGGGATACGGTCCATTCGTCACATACGCACTCGTCACAGGATGATTGGTCACAGGACGATTCGTCACACAGGAACATTCGTCATAGGATGACCCGTCACTCGGGCAACTGGTCCCACAAAAGTTCGTGCCCAAGAAAATATATTGTTCTGTTTGGTCTGGTTTGCCAAGTGGGTCACCTCTTACCTTAGATGGTAATAACCCCTGGAAAATAGGATTTTTATCGTCATTCTTTTCCAGCTCGCTTGCACCTTTGCAATAATTGAATTATCATCTTAACTTAGCATGTATTTCGCTTCTCAATGACGAAGTACTTGTAACAAACGTTTTAGCATCTGGTTCGGTCCCGAACAGTGAATGTTAGTCCGGCCGGACAAAGTGGGTCACCTCTTATCTTAGCATGTCTTTCAGCTTCTCAAACGCGAAGGACTTGTAACACACGTTTTAGCGTCTGGTTCGGTGTCGAACAATGAAGGTTGGTTCGGCCGGTCATAGTGGGTCACCTCTTATCTTAGCATGTCTTTCGCTTCTCAGACGCGAAGGACTTGTAACACACGTTTTAGCGTCTGGTTCGGTGTCGAACAATGAAGGTTGGTTCGGCCGGTCATAGTGGGTCACCTCTTATCTTAGCATGTCTTTCGCTTCTCACGAGTGAAGAATTTGAAGCAAACGTTTTATTTTCTGGTTCCGTCCCCAACGGTAAATGTGAAGGCCATATAAGAGTGACTTTTTTTTTTACTCGAACGGCATTTGAAAGGATGGGGGGATCGCAACAGAGAGATGGAGCTTTGCTGTTTGTTTCACGAGGGGTTCCGGTACACATGCAGCAGAAAAAATATTGATACTTGTAGTTGGATTTGTCACAGAAGAGGTATATCCAAGGCAAAAGTAACAAGTGATTTGGCTACCTGTCGGATAATTAATCATTCAAGCCAACAACGTCACGCGGGGGACCCAACTGAGGTCAACCTGTTGAAGACTCATCACATGATAAAAAGAAAAGCGGTTGAGTGCCAGCATTTTTCGTATGTCCAGTATTGTAAGATTTGCTTTTCTAACCATGGGTTGATGTCAGGGTGGCAAGTTGTGAAACTCCTCATCACATAATGTGGGCATTTGTGGAAATTTACAATTTACTATTGTCCCTTGCACACTCGATGTGACACGTTGCCCGCGTGACGAGTCATCCTGTGACGAATGTTCTTATGTGACGAATCGTCCTGTGACCAATCGTCCCGTGACGAGTGCGCATGTGACGAATCGCCCTCATCCCGATAAAAATATAGGCTCTGTGACCCCTCCTAAGCTAACAAAAACAAAACAGAAGTATACTCGTTAGGACTGAAAGGTTTCCGATATAGAGGCCACACATTGAAAAAGCATATGTCACAAAACTTGGTTTATGAAATGTCATTATTTTTTTGACCAAGAAATCACCGGCTCACCACTGGGACGACGAAATCGTCACTATTTATTGCGTCAAGTGTACTTGCGCTCATGAGAAAAAATCTGAACACATCATTCTCCCAACGGCCTATGTCGAATAACAAACACTATTTTAAACATGTAAGCACAAATAACTAATTTATTGCTACACTTTATATACACGTGAATTAAACGACGTCAAACATCATTTGTGATTAGATCTTTATGTCTATACCAACTACATTAATATTTTTAGGGCTTTCATTGAACGATAACTTAACCAATAGTTAATGGAACACGATGGCTCGATCTCACTAAAAACCTCAACGTGCGAAGCTTCCCAGACGGTCGTCAACGAGTATTCTCAATGTGGGATTTCTGAGGCTTTCGCTTGCCATAGGAGCTTGCTCTGATCTTACAGGGTGTGTTCAGATAAGATCGAACACGCGAGTCCGGTTCGAATTTTTGTTTTTCTTCATATTTTTATATGTTACTCCCCAATATGTGGAGGGAACGAAATCACAAATGTTTTCTCAAAAAAACAAATATCTCTAAAGAAAAAAAAACATGTCTGTTCCAAGACGGCAACGCCGTTTCAGGGCTTTGTCTGTTCTGTCAAGTTTGACTGCATGTAACAGGCAAACTAAAAATACCAAAAAACTGAATATTTTTCAGGAAGCAGTGGATTATAGTTACTACATTCTTGAACGTTTACAGTATTCTCAAAATTATATATCGCGCGTGCCAAATTCACAAATGTGGCTGCTTTAACGTTTTGACCCCATTTTTGTGACTCGTTATATCGTTATTTGTTAAGGATATTAAACTGAAACTTTTTTCATATGTCCTTCCTAAACGTGTCTCTCATCGAAAAATAAATTGCTGCTCTAGTGTATAATTCAAAATATATACAGCGCTTCAAACATATTCGAAATTGAAAAGTTCCGCAACTTCAACCTGCAATTAAAAAAAAAACCATCTTCGATCTTTTTGAAATTTGGAGGAATCACTCTCCTCTCCACCCTCGTAAACGTCCGTTAAAAACATGTTGCATCATTTTGTTTCCGTCAAAAGTAGAGCGCTTTGAAATGTGCCTCCCCACATGGACATGTTCGCCCAAGGTCACGGCCGCAGTGTGGCCGCCTTCCATTTTTTTGTTTAGAACTTCTCATAATGTCCTGTTTTTACTTGTGCACAAGTTCGAATTACACATCTGGACCGCTCTAAATGCATGTATGAAGTGCACGTAGCTCAGGACAGCAGTTCGAAGCATCGAAGATGCGAACTAAGACGAGCCCGCCCTTCGTGCTTAATTGTTGCATATGCCACTGTACGGTCGCGCGAACTGAAACACAACCACCCGCACGAGACGCTAGTGTCGATAGAACGAAAGAACATATATAACCTGCCGTGTATTACGTGCGTGTCCGCCGTGTATAGCGAACACGACCTATTGAGCCCAAACAACGGCGGACGCAACCGGAGACGCCGGGTCGCGCGACCGCTCGGTCGCGCGAGCTTAAACGTAAATACCTAGAACGAAACGATATACCATACCGGGGTTTTCAGAAGTAAACGTAATAACTGAACATAACACCTCGGTGGGATTGAGGATCAGCACTGTTACTACATCTTTAGGTAACTGTTCTAATAAATCGCTGACACCTTGGCTTGTCCACTCGTTCCGGCTCTCTCTTGGTGCGTCGTCTGTCATTGTTGTAAAATAAATAAAAATACATTGGCACTCAACATGTTCAAGCAGCGGTCATGAAATAGTGATCGTCGTTGCGCTTTCCGCGGTCCGGAAAACAGTTAGTTCCGAGTTCTGCCCCGTTCTGCGACTTCGCCATACGTGCCACTTCTGAATCCCACGGACGGCTCGCACGTTGCTCCACTCTTCCTTCTTCCGGTTCCGGAACTCTACAAGTTCAGTTTCATCCAAGTAGAGCAGCTTGACCCCTTTGAGATGTGGAGACAGTATTCTTGACATGTCTTGTCCATTTTGGATTGCCATGCTTGCCGGCTCTCGCAGGTTGTGTAGAGTAGCCTGGTGCTTCACAAGCCCTCCAACACCATCGCATGCATTTTTGCCGTGCCCAGTGGCGGAAAGTAGCCATTTGGCTGCAGGGTACTCTAATTTTCTGAACTTGTGTAGTTGATACTTGTTCTTGAAGTGGCTCGCTGCTCCATCGCTTACAAAAGTCACTTGCGAGTGCACGGGAGCGTTGTCATCAAGCCAGTCTGTTATTTTTCCGATTGCGCAGCAGGCGTGGGCGGAGTCGTGGCACACATCGTCGCTGATGACAGCGAAGCTACGCGTGGATTTTCTTGTTGTAGCAACGCATGTAAAAACCGAAACTTGCTTCTTATGCCAGTGGTAGGCTTGGACCTCATCGGGAAGAACAACGGTCCCATTCTCTGCAAAATCAAAATGCAGCACGAGGCTTCCCTTTTCTTCGCACCGCTTTTCTGTGTATATGGCCTTTCCTGGAATTGACCTGATCTGATTATGAGGAATCCATCTTCCTACCAGTGTCTGAAGTTCGTTCATGAATGTCATTGAATCCAAAGATTTTTTTATCAGATTGCCAGACTCCCAGGCTGCTACCAAAATCTCTGCTTCTTCTGGGATTCCAAGCCGATCGAGCGTAAAATGGCGGTCCTTGGGGCATCGTGCACAATCGCCAAGCCGGCATTGATTGGTCGGCGGGGAGCAAATGTACAATAATTCCAAGTCCGAGACGTTGAGGTCCCTATCGCTCACGTTTTCAAGAGCCGCCACGCAAAGCTTAAACTTTGCGCAATCTATACATACACAAACTTCTCTCTGGGGGGCACACTTAACCCACCGGGGTCGCAAGGAATGAAACTTTGTGAGGCCAATCTTGGTTTCTGCGTGTGCATTTTTAAACACACGAAATGACTCGCGGATCGACCTCGTCATAAAGCTCTTGGACATGTACTGTTTTTTGTCATTTAGTAACGCAAAAATGACGTCTCTCTGGTTTGGGCTTTGTCTAGAGCAGCCCAGTTCGTCCTTGGTAAAGTACTCAAGAGCCACTGACAATTCCTCTTCGCTCACCTTGCATCTTGAGTAGGGATCTGGTATCGACCACACACCGTGGTCATCTCTCAGTTTGCGAGATTTGTTGATGAGGTACCTCGTTGCCTCCGGCACGGCACTTTCGATCTCTTTCCTCGTCAGGGATGGGGGAAGGAGCGTCAGTAGACGGCAACGTTCCTGGTGGGAAGCACATGCAGCGTATGCCAGGCGAAAGTTCGTCATCCACTCGCTGCACGTGTTGCACTTATCTTGGGATGGTCCTGAAACGTCTGATGTCCCGTAGGCTGTTTGAATCCTGGTACGAACATCGGAAACCACGGCCTCTTCTATTTCTGCTTGTTTCCTCTTCCCGTAGGACTCTCTGCACCGGCTTGCTACTTGACTTTGTGGCTTGAGTGGTGAAACCTTTGTGGGCAGTACGTAGCGATTCAGCTTGTCAATGGCCTCACTTTCTCGGATAAATGCGTCCCCACCACTGTAGGAGCTCTCTGGTGCACTTTGTATTTCAGCTTTGATATACAGGAAACAATGCTGGCACAGGTAATCTGTTTCTTTCACTTCACCGGATGTCTCCCGGGGCAAAATCTTCTTCAGGGAGTTAAAACCGATATCTCGCACGCTGCGAAAATTTCTCTGCAATGTGACTTTCTTTTTGTGTTTGCTGAGATAGTCAGCACAAAAAACTCTGCTGGCGCTGTAAGTCCCTGCCATAGCTGAAGACTCCGTTCTGACACGACGCGTATTAGCAAGGCATATGCCACGCAGATACTGGACTTGCTCCCTTCTGCCCGACGCCGAAGCAGAGAGAGAGAGTATGGTTCATACTTTATTGGTTTTGAAGTCACGAGGTATGAAATGAGTGCGTGCTTGCGCAGTCCGACCAAGGTACGGAGCGTAAACACGTGAAGTGTAGAGCGGCGCACGTTTACTTTGAGTTGACGCCGCGCGATAGAGTTCGTTTTTGGCTATAGTTTTGTTCTTTTCCTTCGCAGCTAAGGTTCGCTATAATAAAGTATATTCCTCCTCCTCCTTTTTGTGTGTTTAAGGTTGGGAGCTTCTTGGTTATGTGATGTGCTGGTTAATTTGGGATAGTGCGAGGATATATCAATATAAATGTTTAGGTTACAAGCGGTTGGTGTTACGAAAACCGTCTTTTATGGCCTGCGATCGCGCCCAGTCTTGCTTCCAGGCGTCCCGTGGCTCGCCGCCCGGCTGTTCCCTCTCGGCGTCTCCGGTTGCATCCGCCGTTGTTTGGGCTCAATAGGTCGTGTTCACTATACACGGCGAACACGCACGTAATACACGGCAGGTTATATATGTTCTTTCTTTCTATCGACCCTAGAGTCTCGTGCGGGTGGTTGTGTTTCAGTTCGCGCGACCGTGCAGCGGCATATGCAACAATTAAGCACGAAGGGCGGGCTCGTCTTAGTTCGCATCTTCGATGCTTCGAACTGCTGTCCTGAGCTACGTGCACTTTATACATGCATTTAGAGCGGTCCAGATGTATAATTCGAACTTGTGCACAAGTAAAAACAGGAAATTATGAGAAGTTTTAAACAAAAAAATGGAAGGCGGCCACACTGCGGCCGTGACCTTGGGCGAACATGTCCACGTGGGGAGGTACATTTCAAAGCGCTGTACTTTTGACGGAAACAAAATGATGCAACATGTTTTTAACGGACTTTTACGAGCGTGGAGAGGAGAATGATTCCTCCAAATTTTAAAAAGATCGAAGATGGGTTTTTTTTTTAATTGCACGTTGAAGTTGCGGAACTTTTCAATTTCGAATATGTTTGAAGCGCTGTATATATTTTGAATTATACACTAGAGCAGCAATTTATTTTTCGATGAGAGACACGTTTAGGAAGGACATATGAAAAAAGTTTCAGTTTAATATCCTTAACACATAACGATATAACGAGTCACAAAAATGGGGTCAAAACGTTAAAGTAGCCACATTTGTGAATTTGGCACGCGCGATATACAATTTTGAGAATACTGTAAACGTTCAAGAATGTAGTAACTATAATCCACTGCTTCCTGAAAAATATTCAGTTTTTTGGTATTTTTAGTTTGCCTGTTACATGCAGTCAAACTTGACAGAACAGACAAAGCCCTGAAACGGCGTTGCCGTCTTGGGGCAGACATGTTTTTTTTTTCTTTAGAGATATTTGTTTTTTTGAGAAAACATTTGTGATTTCGTTTTCTCCACATATTGGGGAGTAACATATAAAAATATGAAGAAAAACAAAAATTCGAACCGGACTCGCGTGTTCGATCTTATCTGAACACACCCTAACAGCACTGCATGGGCCCGGGAAGTGCGGAGCGCGCTGCTGTGGGGAGAGGTTGACTGACAAAGATGACGTATTCCTTGATCACGTAAGATGACGCGTCACGTGATCGCGTAAGCTAGACGTCATTTCGTATAACGTGATCTGGTGAGATGACGACCATTTCCTGCAGCGAGATCATGTAAGCTGACGTGTTTGTGTCACGTGATCACGTTAGATGACGTCAGTTCGTGTCAGGTGATCACATAAGATGACGTTTTTTCGTGTCACGTTATCACGTAGGATTGCATGATTTCGTGTTACGTGACACGAAGGGGAGTGAGGAGGAACTAATGCTCACGCATTTCCATCGGATGAGATCCCATTGATCGCCCCACTCCCATTTTTTTTTTCCTTTTTGATTTTGCTTACGGGGTTGGGAGCGATTGAAGGCTGGATACCACACATTTTCGTTTGACTGCGACTGCAACCACTTGCGCCGGCTTACAACCAGGGGCTGCTTTGGCTACAGTTGCGTCGAGCATAGACATGCCTGAGCTTGAAAGGCACGCATCGTACTCGAGCGGAACTGAACGCAACTGTGTGAACCAGCCTATAGAGTCCGTTCTGCATTTTATTGTGGTGCAGCACTACACGCTGATTCAAGATTTAGGGCCGCGACGTAAACATGTGTTGGTCCCCAAAGTGTGTCCAAGGAGCACAGTGGCGATTAATTGAGAAATCGTATTGAAGGCGCGCGAACGTTTGCTGGAAGATACCCACGTTAGACTCACATTCTATTCTAATCATTTTGGCAGTGACTTTTATTTCTTTCAACACATGACATGGTGGACTTATAAGCTTAGGTGGACTGAAACCACAGATTGTACTGTTTTTAGATTACTTGCTTCGTGCATGTAATTAAATAACTGTTGCGTCTTTTTATTTGACGCCGTAACATACCGTAATGCGAAAAGAAACATATGAACGAGGAAAGATTAGGATACGAGGTACCACGATGTTATGAAAATAATGAATATACGACGGATGCCCTCGTACATTTTTCACTTGTTGGACGTTTTACAAGTGGAACGTCGCGTTTATATGCGGTTAAAAATAATAGACAAGGCTTCTAGATCTATTAAGGAGCTTTATCAGAAGAACTGATGCTCCCACTTTGTGGTATTTCAACGCTCCCACTTTTTTGTGGTATTTGACGAGCTCGGTAGTTTTACAGAGCCAGGCCGGAGAGAAGTAGGACTTTGCCTTGATGGCTCTTACGAGCATCGAGACGGTCTACATCGAACATAGAGATCATATAATAATATCGAGGAAAAGGCCCAGCAACTTCCCAGGCTTTGCAGTCGCCTCGAAATGGCAATGCACGGAAGCAGACATCGTCGGTCCCGGTGAGACAAAATAGTAAGTTTTCTCTGTCATAAACGCAAAAGCTGGTAAAACATCATTTCCAATGACAATATTTACTGTCCTTTTCTTTATTTCCGCAGAAACAACCGGCGAAAGTCATTTTATCAGAAACAACCTCACGCTGACAAACAGTTGAACAAAGGCAAAGCGTAGATGCAAAGTGAGCGCGCTTCACCTCGTTCTGTATGTCGGGACGGACGATGTCAGCGTCCGCAATTCCCCACTATCCGCTGCTGTCTTTGCCCCGCTGGCCTCTCGAACAAGACGCGGTAACCGAAGTCACATTTTCCCTCACTGCATGGCAGCCTTCCAAATACATCACGGCTGGAGAACTGCGGTGGGTGTGCTAACTCCACAAAACAAATCTATTTACTATATAAAAACATAAATCTCGGGACGCACTGCAATATCCTGAGTCATTACCCACCCCAATTTTTTGGGTTTCTGCTCTCAGCTAACGGTCAAAATCGAGTGAAGTCGCACCTGTCGCCATAACAACCATAATGCGCAGAGAGAAATATGAACGAGGAAATGATAAAATACGAGGTAGCATGGTGTTGGGAAAGTAACGAATGTACTGAATATATTACGGAATATTTTTAGTGATGCCGCAAGAAAGCGGTTCCTTGTGCTTCGCTGGGGTTATTTGACGAGCTTGGCGGTCCTAC
>JAZHYW010011798.1:0-16244 GCA_037355805.1 Ixodes ricinus
TTTTCGTGTTTCCTCCTCTCCTGCCCTCCTTTCCCCCTTCACCGCCCTCCGCCACCGGTTTACCGCCCTCCCCCGAGGGGCGAACACGGAGAATGGATTAGGAGACGCCTCCGTTAATCCGGCTTAACCCGCCGAAAAGGGGGCCTGCTGCTCGACTAAAAATTATTTCGCTGCACAAAAAAAAAAAAAAAAACCGCCGCGGTTAGCGATTGAGTGCGCTTTGCCGGATGCGCAACGCTACGTCCGCCTTGAACAAGCTTGTATGCATTGGACTAGCATTTTTCGAAGCACGGCAGGTCTAGTCATATGGTCCTGCAAGACTTCCCTGTCCGTCACAAGCTCACTAACTTTTTTTTTCTCCTGGGGATATGCCCCAGATTGATGACTAGAATTATTGACGTTTGTTGCAAATGTTGTGAAACAAAGAAGTTCTCCTCAGCCACGCAAGGTACGTCTCGTATTTTGAAGTTATTGCCCAAATGCTTCATTTGATGCTATTAGTGAATTATACATTGTTTTGGGTATTTCGTAGTCGGTTCCCAAATATTTTATTGAATGCCGTTTTATTGACGCCGTTTCATGAAAAAAAAATTCACGTTTTATTCAACAAATATTAGTCAGTCCGCGATAAAAGTAAAATGAGACATCCCTTTTTTTAATTTGGGTATTCAAGTAATTAAAATAAAATTAGAAAAGTTTGGTTGTGACTTCATCTAACTTACAGTGAACAGTGTACCGCCTCACGCAATTACGAAAAGGGAGCTGTACAACACAGATTTCTAATGTTTTCGATGAAAAGGCGTTCAATGAAACGACTTCGATGAAAAGGCATTCGATAAAGCGGCGTTTCGAGAAATTTTGAGAAACGGCTTCGATGAAACGGCGTTCGATGAAATGTCTGGTCCAACTCATGGTTATTGGTAGTAGCCGTTGCAATATTTCATTGTGTACTTATACGTATATGTGCCGTTCTTTCTGACAGCAGCCTCTTACCAGCGGTAGCAGAGATGGAAGAAGCATCAGCCTATTCTTCGTTCGTGTCAAAAAAACGTTTGAGCGATGGAACAGAGAAGGAGTATACCTGCACCAGAAAAAGCTTCCGCAGAACTATAAACCTGACATTTTCCTGCGAGGAAGAAATGAGCAACTTTGATGACTTGCTGAAAAAGGCGAAGCATGCACACAAGGATGAACCGTTAGCTAGTGTCATCAGAAAAGCTGTACAGATGATGGTTGACGATGAGAACCGGCGAGTGAACAAGGCTGCTTCACTGATGGCAGAGAGGGCCAGCGAGGAACCATCACTTTTACTCTGCGACTCGTCAGCACTATCCAAGATGGTCAACGCTGTCCAGGATCATGCTCGGAGGTGTACAGAAGATGTGGTAATCATCAAGGTGACACCAAGGGGATTCGCAGCTCGCGTAGAATTGAGATGCCATGAACATACTTTAGTTTTAGATACGAGCTCCAGTGTTGGAGATCTGCGAGTTGTGGACTGTTCTGTGGCAGTTGCCTTCGTGTGCAGCGGGATGCTGGGAACTCAATTTGAAAAGTTTTGCTTGTTCAGTGGAGTCCCCTATTCACGTCGAACACTCGACAAGCTCACTATACAGATTGGTGCTGCGGTGGAGATCTCAGTAATGGAGTCATTGACAGCCGCTCAGCAAGAGGAAGCGAGGTCAACAGATCAGCCAGATTCCTCGACGACATCGCTGAGCATCGAAACGGACGCCAGGCACGCCTGCAGAAAAAATTCGTTTCATACTGACGTTATTGCCCTAGGGCAAAAGACCCACAAGGTGGTGGGAATTGTACATATTACCAAAAAAGAGGAGCCATCATCACAAAAACACGAAGCTGTTGGAACGCGAAAGCTCTACAAGTACTTTGATGAAAGGAACATTTCCGTTAGTGACCACTCGCATGACAGAAACACGACGGTCAACAAGATTATCAGAGAGCGTAATGGAACAACGAACTCCAACGATAGATGGCACGCCGCCAAAGGAACGCTGAAAGGAATGAAGACGATAGCGTTTGGCCCCAAAAAAGCGAAGGTAAGACGTGGCATCCTGAGCTTTCGGACAAGTGCAAGTTGGTGAGGAACCATGTATATTATGCTATGGCAACGTGCGATGGTAGCGCCACCAAACTCAGGACGACGCTGCTGAACTGCGTAGACCACTTTTGTGGACGCCATTCCAACTGCGTGGAGGACTCTCCCTGTAAGACGGCGGGGCATGTTCCGAGTACGCTGTTGATCCAAGATCCAGTCGCAGAGAATCTCCTCTCTTCGTTTTTGAGATCGACAACAGTTTTCAAGAATGCTGGGGACTACATCCAAGCAAAAGACACCTACCACGTGGAGTCCTTCAATAACACCATGCTGATCTACATAGACAAGCGAGTTCATTACATGGACCGCTCCTACAGCCTCCGACAGGGTCTCGCAGTCCTGGATTGGAATGAGCATGTCGGTCGGCAGTATACGTCAACGTACTTCGTCGAGGACGCCTGTCATCCTGATCGACAGGGGGGAAGAAGAAGTACACGAAAAAGAAGTTTAGGTATGACCATTATCTCGCGACTAACTCTTGCAGAACTATCGTTGGTGAACATTGCTGAGATGTTACGGGGGGAAGGTTCTCTTTGATATATGAAAAAAAAAACGAAAATATTAGCACGTATATAAGAGAGGTAGCATATACTCGGTGATACCCTAAGCAAATGAACTGCCCCTCAAATGGAACTATTGATTTATTAACTTTAATAGGTCCTGTGGTAATTGTAACTGGTTGGCTTGCCTTGTGCATATGTTTTATGAATGAGCACCTGTATGCCCCAAAAAATACTTCATGCGTCCACTTCCCGGCAGAGCACTAGGGAGAGCCAATCACTGCGGTCTTCGGGGTTATCTCGGCCAACAAAATTGTTTCAACATAAGGCCTCAATCAAGCTACTGAATAATTATTTCAATATGAGGGAGACCTAGATTTATTTCTTATCAGGTCCGTTTCTGTTTACAATCAGTGTTTCAAGTAATAAGCTTGAATATTATTTGATATAAAACCTAAACGTCCAAGACCAGTGAATCGTGTTGATAGTACAAGCTCGTAATAAATTATTTTTATTTTAGTTTCACCGAGAAGATCCGCCGCCTGGTCCTTGAAGCTGCAGCCTTGAAGGAGTCCAGCCAAGCAACGGACGAGTCCATCCCTGAAAATGGCTCCTGAAGTCAAGGTATACCTTGCTCTAAATGCTTTGTGTCAGAAATCGTGACCGAAAACTTGATGCAGCGTAGCAGCTAGAAGTAACGCCCCTAAAAATAAATTTCAGATACGGTCACGAGTTTATCTTCAATTCCATTAGGGAGTTCATTTTCCGCTCCGGTCAACGTCTCGCCAACTGCGCATGCGCGCCACGCTACACCTGGAAGTGGATAGGGCCCCTCAAATGCGCTGACGTACTGTTGTTTACCCCTCATCTCACCCAGTGCCGCCGTGTGCTTTTCCGCTTCGTCACTGCGTGCTCTTTGCGCGTCCTTTACGTTGCCCGTTGATTGGCGTTCCCCTTTCTTGAACTTACTTTTTCCTCAATTCCTCGCAAAAAAGTTCTTGTGCGCGAAAAGCTATTTTGGTGCACTTGCACGCCGTGTATCTAATAACGTTATCTTTTTTTTTTCAGCCCCTGAAACCCTGCCCATCACCTGATTGGCCAAAAGGTCAAGGACATAACGACGGCAGAGTATTCAAACAGAGTAAAATAAAATGTACATAATATTTATAAGAACACCGTTGTCTTCATTGCTTGGCTTTCAAGTTTTTAGCGCTGCAAATAATCGTAATCAAAATCTTTTTATGCAATAAAGAAAAAAAATATTTTTATGATTGAAGACCCCTCGTCGTGCATCGAACCCAAGATTATGCTTACGTGAAACATGATTCGGCGCGGGAACGGCTCGAGTCACCGTAAACTTTTTTTTTTTTCAACGCGGATTCGGCGTTTTAGTCGAGCTGAGGTACCACTGGCAGAACACGAATCGCATACTTGGAAGGTGTATACCGTTATATACTCCATCTGAAAACTCATACACCTGGTTGAGTGAATTGAATACTATCGCATTCGTTCAAGCTCAATTTGTTGAATCGAACTTCAACAAATCACACGCACCCATTCTCTCTATTCCTGTTTACCCAGTCATAGTCGTTCCCTCACGATTCAATACGAGTACAAGTAACGGCAGTTTATGCAATGTTGACGTTGCACAGCCGTCATCGTACGGTTTTTAAAAGCGCTATAGAACGAGCACAAGCGTCGCTACAATTTCGGTACACTGATTGATTTCTGTTTCCCCGCCGTGACGTCACACGAGAAAAGCGATTTTGTTCTGTCTGTGAAATTAGGAACCCAGAAATCAAAATATAATCACGGTAATAAAACGAAGCGAAATGACTCTCCGCAGCCAATACCCAACCGTTCGCGAGGCGACTATGCAGAAGCATATATTACCTCCGTGATTTCACACTCTGCACACCACCAGAAGGAGTCATACAAACTCCTTGGCGCTATTATCAACACGATTGCGTTTGCAAGCTGGTTGTTTGACTCAGCTAGGATTCGTCCCTTCTGGCTTTCATAGCTCTGTATGAAACCAGAAAGGTAGATACTTTTCTACATTGGGCGCGATTGCCCGGAGCCTCCAGTTATTTACGGCCAAAATCACACTAGAGGCGCTTCAGCAATGTCCACTTTGGTCGACACACGTGCCCTCTAAAAATTATTGTCGTCTACTTTCCCAAAGGATACTTGAAGAGCCAGTCATAGAAACCGACGGACAACGAGGCCAAAATTGTGCTTAGACCTTAAAAAAATTATAACACAATTTTAGCCTCGTCATTCCCAAACTCGTTGCCGGACAAAATTGCCTACGCGAATTGCAAGCCATGGTTGGTAATAGTAACATAAGATACCTACGGAAAAATTCCCTGCCATAGGAAAAAAGAAATGATTTGGCCAGAGCCAAAGTAACGCGAAATAGGTGCTAAGAGTTTTGCGAAAGGGAGCGTAAACCGAAAAAAAGACAAAAAAGACAAAAGAAAAAAAAAACTGTGGTCACGTCACAAAAAAAAAAAACAACCCTGTTCACGTCGTTTTTCTGCTCACGTGACCAAGAAAAACGAAACAAAAAACACGAGTAAAAACCATTTTTGCCAGATTTCAAAGCTAGGCCCTCTTGACCGCGAACCTAGCGCGCTATCCGTTGCGCCAACATAACTCGGCCAAGGGTAATGCTCACGCATTCTCTCATCACAGGAGAAAGCTTAGGCGCCCTCGTAGTTTTTCATACATATGTTATTTTTATTTGTGGCCAGAATTCACGTTCCAGAATGCTTTCAGACTCTTGGAGCAAAACGAGTTTTCCTCATCCGAATCATTTTAGCCTTCTGGAGCAAAACGAGTTTTCCTCATCCGAATCATACGTGCAGGCATCCCCTCTTCCCGTGTGTAACAACACTCAACAACAACAACAACTCATCCGAAACACCTTCTAAAGCCAGTTGACCGCACTGGGTCGTCCAGCTCATCAAGCAGCACGAGACGACAACCGGGAAAGCTATTTTCAAATTCTCTGACGTGCCCGTCTTAGCATCCGAGGTCGCCGTTTGACAAGCTTATCTTTCTTCCACCTGGTTGCCGCAACCCCCAAGCAGCTTTGTTCCGTCCCCCACTCCCTCTCGAGAGGATAGCTCGTCCCGAGGCAAATCCCATTTTCTCGACGCTCTTTCCATGGCCCTTTCCCTCCCCGTCACCCAGCTTCGGGAGAGAAGGTTCTTCCCTGCAGAACGTCCCCGAACTCCAGAACAAGGCGGCGGTGGCGCCCTCTACTAGCATCCACAGAACGAGTAACCTCTCCGGCCAGCACTCTGGTTACCATGAACTTTTAGAAAGCTGTTCTTTCGGTAAAAACAAACGAAAAAAAACTCTTTTTGTAAGAATTCTTATTGGAGATCGGTACAAATAGCAGGCACGTGATGGTTTCTAAAAGTTTTAGTTTACAAGGTTTCGCGGCACAATTAATATTGTTTTTATACAACCACATCTCACCGACGATTTCGGGTAGCGCGTCCCGACCTGGGTGCATGAGGACTTTTGCGGTACCTCAAGGCACGCCCGCTTAGGTGGTGGGGGTTAGCATATCTACCGTATATGCTTGGGCGCCCAGATCGCCGATGAAAGCCAAAGTAGAGGAGTAGCTCTTTGCGATGTAGAATGCGATACTCCTGAACCAGTTCCAGCGACTGTGCAGTTTCTGTAGTGGCCGAGGCAGGAGAGCTGGTGGCGTTGCGATCGCCCGTAGTTAGTTCCCGCCGCACGGACCTGTGCAACTTTCTTGGCAAATATTCTATGGCAGTATGATGAGTTTTAATTACGTTGTCTGTAATACTGTTTTTGCGAACAGGTTCCCGGAATAATTGCCGAAAGGCTCCCAAACTCTTTTCTAAATGTTGCGAGACAAGCGAAGAACACCTGCAAAACTATGCAACGCAGCAGTGGCATTGAGACTCTAGGAATAAAAGAAAGACATTGTTGCCCCAATCATGGGGAAGCACTGTTGCGAGGAGCGCTGCCTCGTCATGCAGTGCAAATGTTGAAAAGATGCATGCGGCAAAGGTTGGCAAAAATGATGTACAGTGCAGCCCCGTTGTGGCGCGCAACGTCTGCCGAATAGGTTTGAGCAACAGTCAACCAACAATAGTGCCAAGTGTTTCCGCAACAATTCCTCGAAACATCTATCCCAACGTTGTGTCGTACGGTTGGAACACTTTTAGAAAGCAATGTTTGACGACTGCATTCTGGCAGTATAAACGCAATCTATTTTTGAATCTGACACGGGAACAGTTTGCTGACTGTAAAAACGAACGTTGCGATGACTGTTTGTAAGCTTTGTTTTCCCAAAGCAAAAAAAAGTTACGTTGCCACAACATTTCGGAATCAAAGGGCCCGACGCTACCGCAACATCAGTCGAATAGTAGCAAAACAGCAGTTCTGCACTCTCGCAAATGCAAACGTGACGTTGTTGGCGGAGCTTGTGTTGCGTGATAATGTTTCGCCTACAGCTGCGCTGATCTTTTCCGCAATGTTCAGCAACATCAGGACAGCACACATTTTGCTGGGTAAAAGCAATGCTTCGGTAACTGTTGCGAGCATGAGACAGTCAACGGTTGACCGACACAGTTGCCGCAGCGCTTTAGCAGCGGACACTTCTGCAGTGTTATGACTGTTGCTACAACATTGTTGCGCGACTGCAGTAAAACTGTTTTCATGTTGCGAAACTTTGTTGCGCCGACAGTCTCCACAACAGACATGTACAAGTTACTCACAAAAAGTAATTAAGTTAAGTTACTGAGTATTGACCTCAAAAGTAATTTGAGTAGAGTAGAAATTACTCAAATGGAAAGTAATTGAGAAAATTACTAATTACCGTAAAAAAGTAGCGAATTACTTTTGAAGTTACTTTGAAGTTACTTTTATATATTTTTATGGTAAAAGAAAGTACATAGGTTTTGATCCGTTAGCGAAATTGTGCTAGCCAAATATAGATGGGATTGTTTTTTTCAAAGAAATGCTTTAATAGCTGGTTCTGCTTCTGCGTGCCTCATTGTTTTGTACTTTCTTATTTGTTTGGTCAATTATGTACTGTAAATGTGTCATTTCTACTTTGAGGTTTAGCACTTCCTGAGCTTGATATTTAGACAGTGTTTGCTTGTTTACAGTGTTGCGTAAAGTACATCTAAAAAGTACTTGAAGTAAAGTACAAAGTAAATTAGAGGTTATGTACTTCAAGTAAAGTAGTAAGTACACCGGGTGCAATGTACTTGAAGTAACGTATTAAAAATACAATATATTTCAAGGTAAAGTACCAGTACTTTTAACAGAATCTTTCATGATGCCCTTTCATTCCATATCCAGTGTATTTTTAACTGGTACGCCTTGCTCCAGACGTAATCGGAGGTGCATCAGTTTTTGACGGAAATGGCAGCAAATATCGTATATAGTAGTCACCACAGTGTAGTTGTTTTACTCTCGCTGACGAGCTATTTGACACAATCAACTTATAAGCCACTTATTTGTGTCGGTCTTATAGCCGCCATTACTTCACTCAGAGAAATGACCAGATGACGTCTCGAAAGAGCGCGTTTTCACACGACGATACGCCATTTTTTTGTTTTCAAATTCGGGGAATGCACATTGAAGTCGGGAGTTTTACTTTCCTCGGAAAGTGCAAGTACATGCCCAGAGAATGTACTTCAAGTAAAGTACAAGTTTTCTAAACAGTAGTACTTTAAGTACCATGTACTTAGAGTACTTCCCAACACTCCTTGTTTATTATTTTTTATATAAAAACGTTGGGGGAATTACTAAGGTTTCTCGAACGATCTTCAAATCTTTGAAGATCTGCATATTCTATGTTTTGGAAGGAAAGGCAACGCAAAAAGGTCCCCTTTGCGTTGCCCTTTAGCACGCGATTCTTCGAGTACAGCACAAACTACGGGAGCACCAGATGAGCTTCAGAGCAGGTGCTGCATTTTGTTGCCTCCTTTGAGTGAGGATGCAGTGTGTGCACCTCCTGTAGTGGGCGAGAGTTTCTACGTTGGGGAGAAGCGGGAACCAGCCCTTTCTTCAAATGGGTCAAGTCTCCTTGAGCTTCGGGACACAAAGAAACGCCAGTCTTCAGCGCTAATCCCGCAGTTACTCGGCCTCTCTTGCGTCGTGCCTGTTCGCTCCCCGCGCTTCGTAGCAGTGTTGTTGCAGAAGGGGGGGCGGGGGGGGATTTTGGGGGTTTCGGACTCTCCAACCCATTTTCTTCCGCCCCCTCCCTTTCCTACGCCACATGCTTCCCCCTTTGCAAATATCAGCTGATCTTCCAACATCTTATCTCTTTTGTGCAGGAATGTTTGTTGATAGGCAAAACAACCACTAAAATTCGAAAGTAATTTGTAATTTGAGTAGAAGTTACTCAGAAAAAGTAATTAAAGTAAACTACTAATTACTGAAATAAAAATGTAATTGAAAGTTACTAAACTACTCAGAAAAGTAGTTAAACTACAGTAACTTGAGTAGAGTAGTGCTGAGTCACGATATCTGCCTATGGAGAAGAATTAAGGCTATGAGCTGTGACGACAGGGAAGTCTTGCAGGACCATATGACTAGACCTGCCGTGCTTCGAAAAATGCTAGTCCAATGCATACAAGCTTGTTCAAGGCGGACTAGCGTTGCGCATCCGGCAAAGCGCATCAATCGCTAACCGCGGCGGTTTTTTTTTTTTTGTGCAGCGAAATAATTTTTAGTCGAAAGCAGCAGGCCCCCTTTCGGCGATTCCGAGTCAACAGGTCCAACGAGTCAAAAGATCCAACGGGTCAAAAGATCCATAATTGGACCTTGTGACTCGTTGGACCTTTTGACTCGTTGGATCTCTTGACTCGCCGTGGATCTTTTGACTCGTTGGATCTCTTGACTCGTTGGACCTCTTGACCCACATTGGATCTTTTGACTCGTGTCTGACGAGTCAAAAGATCCAACGAGTCAAAAGATCCATTATTGGACCTTTTGACTCTTTGGACCTCTTGACTCCTTGTACGATCACCGGAAAAGGGGGAAGGGGGGGGCGGGGGGATTTGTGCGCGCTGTACGGTCGCGGGGACGCAGGTTGTTTCTTGAATTTAGAAACCAACGAACAGTTAGTGGGTGACTTATTTACGAGGCGCGTATACGCAGCATGAGCTGAACTAGCAGGAAAGTTTTGGCTGTGTGGATGATTTGGACAGCATAATGTTTGACAGTCATCCAGAGGATCAACATGCCTCTCCGCAGTATATTGCCAATATGGCCAGTGCAGCATGACTGCTAACTGGCACCGCGCTGTACAGAGAACCAGCATCGGCATGCGTTCGTGTAATCACAAGTGCGCGGTGCACGGAAAGACCCCAGGCTATACTCCGTTTCACCTAAGGATTGACCGCAGCCTTTGCTAGAAGTCGAGAGCGTCATGGGACATCTCGCTCCGCGCGACGCCGCGCCGAACCGGAAGGTCACGTGACACACTGTCGGTGCAGGATCGGATGCGCTGGCCGGTTCACACACTTGTGTGAGTCCGACCATGTGCGCCTGCAACGGCATGCGACGTCAATCTTTTTACGGGTTGCTATGGAAACGGGATTTAATCCGCTTACGGCCGCCATTGCTGCTGCGCGGCGCGGTCGTAAGAGGGGCTAAAAACTGGTTCTGACAGACTTGGTCGTAGTCGGTCGCAACAGTGACAGTGTGAACCAGCCTTCAAGGTGAAACAGAGTACAGCGTCGTACGGCCCCGGCTAAATTGCTCATTTGTGGGTTAGAAATATATGTCGACCCTTGGATGGCTGACAAGCATTGCGATGCCTCAATATCCACAAACACCACTAAGATTTGTGTTGACTTCGTACGGTTTATCATCTTCATTTTCTCTCTGTCATCTTTCTTGTGTAACAGAAAAATTCCAAGCGGCGAATCTCGTAGTTGGTTGAACAACGAAACCCCAACAGCGACGAACATGTCTGTGAAATGAAGTGTCTGAGAGAATAGATAGGGACCTCAAACACGCATGACCGTCATTGTTTTGTGGCACTCACAGAGTTAGCTTTTCGCACAAAGGAGCGTGTTTCGCATAAGTCATACATCATCTGCAAGGTGTTCTTTAGCACATAATTCTAGCGAGCGTGAACGCGACACAATTGCGTTTCAAAAACGAGCGGAGGGCGCAATCTTCCGTGGCCGTGGTGGGCCTTTTCCTGCTAAAAATAGACAAATCGATGAAACGATTTTATATTGAAAGATATGCACGCACTCTGTGTCGGCCTTCTTGTACGAACTAGTTTTCAAACAAAAATCTACTTTATCATCAGCTGTACTCTGGCTTGCACGGTAAGTTCTAAGCTAGTAGTAAGTTCTTGAAAGCTACTTTTCTAACCTACCTATAAAATAGTGTTCATCGGTAATATCGCGTAAGATTAAACGGAGCTCTTTCGTAGAGTTGTTAGAAAATTCGTTTCATAAGCTCACTCTTTTCATTTGATGGATGATTTCTCCAACTCAGACTATGCGACATTTCCCCAGATTTGGTTTACCCTGTATCTCACACAACACCTTTCGCAAAGTTTCAGCTTCTCTGCGGTGTTTCTGAAGGCACGAATGAAGAGAAGATCAGCTAACTCATTGGTGCTATCATGTACATTGGTAACATTATCATGCTTCAACCAAAACTTGAGACAATAGAGTTTGATTCACACTTTCGCATGTGTCAGGTAAATTACGCTTCTCATTTAATTTCCCGTCATGACTGAGTTGGTTTTCGTTAGCTTAGAGCTGCTGACTTTGGAAAGAAAAGTAAATAAACAGCTCATTAACCGCCACCCTCGTCGGTCCTGATTGTGTGGTGCTTTTGCCATTGTATTTTATTCGTGTGGGTATACATTCGTATTTTAACTAACGCGTGCCTTTCAGTTTTCCGCATATTGATTGCCTTGTAGAACACGTACATTCTATTCCCGACCAAACACACACCAGATAAAAACTTGCCTGAAAAAAGCTCGCCGGATACTATCTCTCCGGACATAAGCTCACCGATTTTTTTAGATACTGGAAAACTTTGTTTACGTACATCGCCACTGAGATAGTTTCTTCACCTGCCTTTTTCGTTTTCATATGCAATTTTTCTATTGTCTGCGTGCTGGCCGCTAATTTTTCGTGACTCCAGCGAAATCGACGCCACCTAACGACAATGGTGCCACGTTTTGAATGCAGGTCCTCTCGCCGCGGTTGTATGCTTGTTCTGCTTAGTCTTCGCAGACATTGTTGCTTTACGGACAAAAAAGTCACTGTTCAGCGACGCCGCAACAAAATTAGGGATGAACAAGGACGACAAAACAGTTGAAAGCAGAATGTGATTTTGTCAACGCGCGAGATGAAAAATAATGTCATATCGCAGTACATGTCCGAAGGTTTCAGCGGGCACTACCCACAAAAATATTTTGACACACAGAATGATGTGACTGGCACCGAAAAGACGCTCGCCTTCCACGAAGCGTTACATGATCTGTGGTGTTTCCACATCTTATAAAAAGCACCATGCTGGTTTTCCCAACGTACGTCAACATCCTGCCACTTGTGATACGCTCCTGCCCTGACCTTTTCGCATTTGTAGCCAAATAAATTAATTTAAGCGCACTGACCAGCGTCAGCGAGCAGGCGCATGTAAAATCTATCCCCATCTCTTCCGCCATCTATTCTACAGCATCTGTCCTCCTTTCCACAGTGCACCCCGAGCTTAGCTATGTCCGCTTTCCCCTGCTTTCTTTGATTCGAAAACGGGGAGGAGAGGGCATTAGAAAATTGTGGTCGAGTGTCTAAATCGGCAGACAATGTTCCAATCGGTTATGGTAACATACCGCGACAGCTTCCATAGCGTTGCCACTGGGGGAATGACGTACCCGAAAAAGGACGCTTTTTCCGGGAGGCAAGGTTTAAGAATAAAGCAGAGGATGCAAATCTTATCTTTATTCAGATACAGGGATGTATTGTAGGATTGTGCACTCTACGAACGGAATTCGTCTTTCAAAACGTATCTTTTGCTTTACTTAACAATACACAAGTTCGGAAGGCTATTCTAAAAGCCCAGCAGCCATTGTCGCCGTGAACATGGGAACTAGAAACGTTGTAGTGCTTTCCAGCTATATCCTGTTGACCCATTGTGTATGCAGCATAGATAGTTTTCTACTGAAAATGGCTTTTGTTTCCCTTGTATTTTGTCTTTAGTGCCTAAAAGAATACGAAAAAAAAACGAAAAAAAAGCAACATCTCTTTTCTCTACTTGCTTATGAGGTAGAGATCCGGGGTATCAGACCTATATAAGTCAGAAATTTGGAAAAGTGGAATCTTCCATGCCGCACGGTCCAGCTACGCTCCCCTCAGGCCGTGCAAGTCCCAATCTTCCCTTGCGTAAGTTCGCCTTGTCGGCGCCTTCCGTCTGTTCGCTTCAATCTGGTATCCCCGAGCCGTGACTTTATCCTTTGCTGCCATGTCCCGCAACTTTGGAGTGCCCTCGTATGTGCCATCCAGTCACCGCTCGAAGTGGCCCGTCATCCAGTACCAGAGTCAACGATGGGACAACGTCGTTTTAGAGTTTTCCTTCAAAGCAAGCAATCCCAAAAATCCTGAGGTAAATTACTACCGGTGCACCAGCTGCTACAAACTCAGCAAAAAGAAGGAACCAGGGGAAAGATGTCCCATCGCGCACTTAACCGTTGAGAATGGCATCATGATCACGGACCCAGACTTCCCGGCCACGCCGCATAGTTGCAACCCAGAAACTGACGTGCCTGTGGCGAAGGTACTGGCAAATCGATTTATGGTGGAAGTCCGAACAGAAATCCGAGAGAGTCGCAAGCGCCCGCGGGAGTCTTTCGACCACGCCATCTCGTCGGTTGAAGAGAGGTTCGCCGATTACAGCATTGACGTTCAGGACGACGTCAGGTCCGCACTGGTCACAGGCTACGGCTTTGCGTCAAAACGCCGTGCACTGTCAAGGAACCGCCAGCACTCGGTACTGAAAGGAAACACCATCGATGACCTTCTCCCCGAGCTGCAGGTGACAAAAGACCTGTGCCTCTTCCTACAGCTGGAGCAGAAGACTGAAGGCCGGAGGATGCTGGTGTTTTTGCCGAGAAAGACCTGGACGCCCTCTACAACGTCGATTGTGTGCTCGGTGACGGAAACTTTAAGTATAACCCCAAGGAGTTTCATAACCCGGGCCAACTCTACACGCTTCATGCGGTTGTCAACGGCGAAGCACAACCGGTGGTGTACGCGTTGATGCAAGCGTCAGACGTACGCGCGTACGAAACTCTCCTAACCTGCGTACGAGATGCCATGGTACGAAAATTCGGCGACATCGGGGGCCTCGGAACCTCGACTACATGGATATATGACTACGAAGCCGCTGTACTCATTGCCACGCAGAACGTCTTCGGGACTGCTTCCGGCACCCCAAAGGTGAGCCCTTTTTCTTGTTTTTGTTTACTTTTGGAGGGGGGGGGTAATAAATAGTTGTACTTTTGCATAAATTCTTGACTGCGCTACGAGAGAAAAAAATAAGTTTATTTCACTTGCAACCCATCTTAGCATTTCAAGTGCCGATAATCAAAGCGATCATATAGTAGACAGCTGCACCGCGGGTCCCCCAGCTACGCGAATGAACGTTACTGTATGTATATATAACGTATTTGCAAGCGTCTTGCGAGAGCGCGAGGATCTTTTTGATGAGCCTAATTAATTAACTAAATATGACTGATTAGCCACTTTTTTAAATATCGAGTTTAGGTCCATGGTTTCAATGGGGAAGTTGAAGAACGTCTTGAGGAACACCTGGTTCACGTGTTGGCAACGTGTTATACTTTACGCGCCTTTTTTTCAGCCTTTCAAAAGAGATTAGTAAGTAGGTAAAAAAATACAGCGTAACAACACACACACACACACACACACACACACACACACACACACACACACACACACACACACACACACACACACACACACACACACACACACACACTTTTTCAATATTAGTATTGTTCATTTTTAGCGAGCTTTCTTTAAAGACCAGGGAAAATACCACAAAAACCGCGCGCGCATTCAAAAACCTCATTCGTGCGCTTCTTGATGTTAGCCCTAACCTCTTTTTTATAGTTAGTTCATTGGTGTTAATTATTACTCAAATAGACTCAGTGAGAAACACTTGCGCTATAGCAAGACGCTTGCTAACAATTTGCGGTTGTTTTCATTCGTGCAGAGCGCTCCATCTGTGCAAAAAGCTTAGTGCATGTTCGACTCTGGAGTAGAAAGGATTACTATTTTTATGCTGCCTCCCTCAAAGGTATCGCGCTTCCTACCTTCCTTGAATTGCTTAGTCTAGCTAAATGAGACCACTTTTCTGTGAGTGATTGGAAACTAAAATACTACGTGATCGACTTTTTTTTTTCTAGATACGGGGCTGTGCTTTCCACTTTGCGAAAGCCCTCAACACAAAACGAGATGAGCTCGGCCTCAGGGGTCTCTCCAACAGCAACCCGTTGGTTCACGAGTGGCTGCGCAGGGTGCGTCACCTGCCTTTTGTTCCAGACGACTTCCGACTGGACTTCGCGGCAGACCTCATCGCAGCGCGACCTCATTGGGGCCGCTCGACAGCGCGCGGCTACAGCAGTTTGCCGTTTACATGAGCGGGTTTTGGCTGTCAAACCCAACCGTGAGGGACGTCTGGGGTCAGTTCGGGGCCGAAGGTCCCCGCACGACAAATATGGTTGAAGGGTGGCACAATGGACTCCACAGTCGGCTCAGCACCTACCATCCAGCCCTGGCTGAATTCATCCAGTTTCTTCAAGTGGCGCAGTTCGCGTCCCAAAACCGGATCCAAGCCCTTTTGAGGGACCCCTTGGCGGTGGCATCGGCACCACCCAGTGAAGTCCGTGCAAGGAATACAAAGCTGAATGAAGAGATGGCCCTCTTCTCCTCATATCTGCTGACCGCCGTACCGACCTACCAGGACGTAATCAACTACATTGATAGGGTCTCATCGTTTGGACTCCTTGTGGCCTAGGGATCACGCCGTGGTGGCGTCGCAAAAGTTTGGTACTTTGTTTGAATAAATATATTCAATCGAAACTTTGTGTTCAAGGCCTTTTAGAGTTAGAGAAGAACCCTAGTACCCCTTGTCTTGCCGTGCATGCGCAAGCTTCGCTGTCTGGTGTCCAGGCTGAGCAGCATTGATCAAAAGCCATGCACACTTTTATTCGTCCTTAAATGTATCGCGATAGTGCGTATAATTCTTTTGGTTTGCGAAAATCATATATTACTTATCTTTTTAATGTACGGTACCTAGTCTATTTTTCTCATGCAAACTGAATTATTTTATTCTCGTTTAATAAAGCCGCAGAGGAAATAAAAACATCGTACCTTTCACATTTTCGCGACATATTTGGAACCTCGTATCCCATGTACTATTCAAAGACCTCTTCTCAAATGCTAACTTAACTTGCAATATATTTTATATCGAACCTGAAAGTTTATTAAAAGGAAAACGTTTACAATAATTTTGATTTTTACGAGCCGAAGTCGAGTGCTCACGCAGTTTTCATGTCCAATCCATGAGCC
>JAZHYW010011799.1:0-40714 GCA_037355805.1 Ixodes ricinus
AAGTCGTTTTCTTTTGGCGCCAACTGTTGAA
The DNA here is from genome assembly GCA_037355805.1 of Ixodes ricinus. NCBI lineage: Eukaryota > Metazoa > Arthropoda > Arachnida > Ixodida > Ixodidae > Ixodes > Ixodes ricinus. Next base: position 32 of record JAZHYW010011799.1, read on the forward strand.
GACGAAGAAGACGAACCTTTTTGTTGTGCGACGAAAAGAGTTGACTATGCAGACCAAGATCTTTCCTGCACATCCAGGGCTTCATTCAGCATGCACCTTTTCGGTTCACCTAAGTCCTCCTCGTCCTCAATAGTCAATGCCAGGGCCACCGCGGCCAAACGTCTCTTTCGTTCAACCTCCATCTTGGCTCCTTACAAATAGCCTCAAGCAGCTCGCTGCATGCGTTTGGCGGAGCTGTGAGGTCGAGGGTTAGACCGGCCCGTTCGCTCTGTCGTCTGCTCTTTTGGTCCGCCGTGTGGATGCTCATTGCAGCCGGGCGGCCCGCGAGCCGCGCATCACGTGATCAATCTGGTCCGCGGCCCGGTCCGTCGTGTGGATACACACTTAGAGGTGCTAGCCATGTCCGTATGTCCGTCCGGTAAGTCCGGCGTCCGGTGCTCGTGCTCCTGCTCGTGAGCTCACGTGCTCACGGCACGTGAGCAAGTGCTCACGTGCTCGTGTGGAGCAAAAAAAAGAAACAAAAAAAGATGAAACAAAAAAATAAAAAGGTGAGTAAGCGTGACGAAAAAAATTGATGAAAAAAAATGTTTGCGCAGTCGACAGGATTCGAACCTGTGCGGGGAGACCTCAATGGATTTCTAGTCCATCGCCTTAACCACTCGGCTACGACTGCGGGACGAGTAGGGTGCTCTGAGATGTGGTAGTAACTCAAGAGCTGGGGATGTCATGGATGAAACGTTGCATGTAGCCACTCAACGTCTATACAGGAGAAGGCGCTGCGGTCAGATGCGTATATAATCGCGTTAAACTTTGCATGCATTGGCTCAACGTTTATAGACGAGAGGCGCTGCGGTCAAATGCTCAAATGCCGTATATAACCACGTTCCATACCACACATTCTCTTTCTGACATGGATGAAAACGAACGAAAGGCTCGGCATGCTGCGGCTCAGCGTCTACGCAGAGCAAGCACCACCAGAGCTTCGCCCAATCAACATCACTTCACCACGTGGAGATGCGATCAATTTTCTTTTGGGGCAAAGGCCGGGGGGGGAGAGGGGAGGGTAAGCGAGATTAGTTTGGTGTAGCCTGTTGGCACTGGATCAGGTCTCCAAAGGTAACCGATCCGGAGATTTCATGCAGGATATCGGCTCTCGTCACTCGAGGCGGCATTGCGCCGATCGTTGTAGAGTTGTTAACCTAGCGGGCTCAAAGGAATCTTCGCCCGTAACCTCATCGAAGAGATTGGCGACATGCCGGGTCAGCACGCTATTCGCAATGGAGTCCATGAAATAAAGATCGCGAAAGAGGCGGAGCTATCGAAAGGCCATTTTCCCAGAATCAATTTGGATAGGGCGTTTCCTCAGGAATACCCTTATACCCAAATGAAGCCCCTGTAATATAAAGAAAAGAAAAAACTATGAGGAGTAACACTGAACATCTAAGAAATTTTCAATCACAAATTTTCTCATCTTTATCTATGCCGTTTTATCGACTCCTGCTGCGCCTGGCACGCCTCGGTTGTGTGCACCTGGTTTCAGTATAACTAAAGTCGTTATAACTTATCACGAAAACAAAAATGCTTTGCTAAGAATGAAAATATACTGAGTTGAGGAATCCACCTCTGATTTCCACGCTTCAGTTTTCACGCCATAAATTTCACACATTATGCTTCTACAGTGGTTACCTGGAACCGGGGTGTTTTTTTGTTTTTATTTGGAACAGGTGACGGTAAGCGAGTAGCGATGAAACTCACATGACGTCTTTCGTGCTGTGTGTTTGTTTATACGGCGGGTTACTTAGTCGACGCTAACGGGCACCTCTCGTCTCCGCTGTAAATTTTAAATTTTACCGGTGCGGCGCGTGTTGCCCCAGCCTGGGGTCTTCAACGTGCATCAAAGTAGCAATACACAACAGCACGCCGCTGCGATGCGTCATTTAGATCAGAAACACGGAAAAGGGTGGATATTGGACCCAGGATCCCTTGGGTTTTTGCGGGCGGGTTTCGACTCCACGGGGCTCGCAGCCCCGTGGTAGACGTTAACCCCACCCAGCCACCAATCCCCCTCAAGATGGCGGTTTTTCCGAAACCAAGGTGAAGTATGCTTTTCGCAACTCTAATGGCGTGCATTTAATCCCCTCATTTCCGTTTTGCCTGTTCGGCCGGCAGGCCGCGCCGTGCTCGCTGCGCACTGAGGTAGGCGACAGCTCCTCAGCTTTTCTCCTTCGCGTCTTTTCCGCTGTGGAGGCGTCGTCTTCTCTGGCATAGCCTTCTATGTACTGACAAGGCCTGGCAGATCGCCACGAGAAGCGGCCGCCGAAATGGAAAAGGTGGAGCGGCAGACAACGGATGAGGTTGAGAGCCACATTACTGGGCTCCCCGCTGCGGCGGCAACGCCGAAACACACTGCTTTCGAGCGAACAAGTGTGTTTCGGAGCTTCGCCGCTACCTGCGCTGCCGCTGACGTCCCGGGTTCCCCGAGGAAGTAAACTTTTTTGATGCTCTGTGCTACCAGATACTCGCGCTTCAAATCTGCGACCGGGCGCTCTATGGCTCCGTCGATCGAGACTGCCAGGCTTTGTGATGCATACTGGGAAGCTATGTCCCAGGAGTTGCGTAAAGAGCCTGGGCTGGAAGCGAGGGACGAACTGAACACACGGGAGCGTTCGAAATTCCCCAACGACGGACACCTCCTGCTCTCAATGGTCGCAGGTGCGTGTGCGCTTGCGTTGTCAGACGTTAAGAGATGGGACAGCTTCCGCACTGACTAAAACCGTCCGTCACCTTCTCTCGCACACGTACTGCAAGCGCGGCAAATAAAACCACGTGACCTCGATAAGGCAGTTGAAAACTCCTCGTACGTATTTAGGCTGTCTAGGGATTTAGCAGAAAATCATGCTCCGTTCACCGCTAAGCCGACAGAACGCTGAAAGCTGCACGCGTTTATTGGACCAACGAACCATGGGTCCTGCTTCATTGGATTACGTCCTATGTGCAGCCTCAAACGTTAGGTGAGGGTGATGCGACGAAAGATGGATGATATGATTGGTACGGTGAGTAAGCAATTTCTACCGTCGTGTCAACTTTTGAAGCCAGATTGCTACTAGAGGGTGTAAGCCTGCAGCGCGTAGAGGAATAAAAAAGTGGTAATCGTTGGCATTGACTGTGAAAGTGTTTCCGTTGGATAATTGTGTTTCCTCGACAATCACTTTGTCTACAAAAAAAAAAAAAAAGAAGAAAAAACAGCAACAACACAGTCTGAAAGATTGTCGTGCGTGGAAAACGGTGAGTGAAGCGTGTCGAGCGTCACAGGGGCTAATTTTTGTGATGTGAAAACTCTGAGCTGCATTCTTATTTTTATACCCCGCTGGACCTGTAACGGCCAGCTGTATATTTTAAATATAAAAATATTACAATAAATATAATACGGTAAGTACATCGTTTACAAGCCAAACAGGAGTACGTAAAGTATCTCGTTCTTTTTTTATTTTACCAGTAGCGACAAGCAACACATACGACGAAGCACAGTTCGAGTAAACAAAATAACGTCTTTCCGTTCTTTTCTTTTTTTTTTTGCTCTGCTACGGCATTTACTTCCCAAAACATTCACCGTCACGCACGTCGGCGCTTCGAAATATGACACAGCTTGCGAGGAAGCACAAAGTGTGCCGTTTATCTTGAGCGCTTTAGGAGTGCAGTTTTACCTAATTTTATTGTACTTCCCTGACTTATTCCTATTCATGCATTTTTTATTTACTTATTTACTTATTCTTTATTTTATTCTTTACCGTACTTTTAACACGCGTCTGCACCAAGTGCCCCGGCGAACAGAGGTAGCGTTCCGAATCCCTCGCCGGCGTTTTCACGTTTTAGCAATACCGTAATGGGGTTTTGCGGCTATGTGTACTCATAGAGCATCTCAAGAAACGCAGGTCTTCGACGCATAGCGTGTTCATGCCGCCTGCTCCGTGATTTTTGTTTTTGGAGTTCTTTTTTGACAATGGCCGAAAATCTCATAGCCTGCGGAATCCATAATAATAATGATAATAGTAATAATAATATTATTAATAATAAGATGCGCGTTGCTCGCCACGCACTCTATACACCTTTCCAAAACGCTCCTAGGCCTCCGCCATGTTGCTGATGCTGATGCGGCTGGTGCGACGCTCGCGCCCTCTATCAGCTAGAATTTTCTGCCCACTCTCTTGGACTGTGAAGACCCGCTCAGCGCGGTTCTCTACCTACATTTTCGCGGTTTTTGCATTTGATGTTTTCTCGCCCTTGAAAATGTCCACTTAATTTTTTATGCGTGCTGCGTACCCTTTTTGGTATCTTCCATTGTGAGAAATAAGGCTGGTAAGTGCCTGCCATCCAAGCTTTTCTGCTCGACATTCACGGGAAACGAAGGAGGGCGAAGGACGTCGAACGGCCCTCGATGTGATTTGGCGAACATTGTTCTCCCCCTTCCCAGAGATAATCCGCGTAGAATCCTCAGTCATCTCCAAAAATAGTTATCCGGGTTGAGGTGGGAAACGGGTCAGCCGGTCGCGTTCGTTCCTTTGCCTTGGTGCTGTTGTGAAAAAAGGAAGCTCTCCCCAAACGCGCCCCAAAACGTAGTCAGCTAGATTTCGTCCGATCGTCAAGATGTGACTGCCGTCGACTGTGACTGTGTCATTTGAGATCTTTCTCAAATAAATTATTTTCGGATAACGCTGCATCGTGTGGTACGCACGACTATATTGCTCGAATGTTAAAGGCCCGTTCACACTCTTGCGACCGAGTACGACCGAGAGAGACCAGACCGGTTTTTAAGCCTCTTGCGATCTCTTAGGACCAGCTCCGCTGTGGCGCATCCGGTCCTACAAAACCGGTCTGGTCTCTCTCGGTCGGAAGAGTGTGAAAGGCGCTTAACACTTGCTAAAAATGGTAAGTCCGTGTCCTGTCCATCGGTAAACACGTTATTTGTGAGCGTGAAAAATGCATGCCTTTCGGCTATCTTCTGTTGTAAATTATTTTCGACAGCTAAGCGCTTTGTCGTTTTGAAATGCGCTGCCGAATCGCGCAACGTCGTCAAAACTTTTCATAAAAAAAAAACTAGAACGATACTTTCCAGTCGCATCTCGTTCTGTCGCGCACGTACCTAACAAAAATAGTTTATAGTGTTTTATTGCGTTTTTTTTTAATGTGGTACGATGCTTTCTTAATAAATCCCCGGGAAAATACATTCGCCATGGAAAAACAAAATGCAGCGGTGCAAGACGGGAATTTATCCGCCAGCAATGTTTGAAACTGCGCCTGCGGAGGCTGCGCCTATCAGAAATCACAGTCCACTCGGCGCTAAGCGCTAAGAGGGAAGCCGGTGAGAGTCTAGCCTCAAGCCCAGTGAATGGGCTCGAAAAAGATTTTGCTGCCCCTGAGGTCGAGTGTTTCTTGGAAAGGTGTATAATCCCAAATCAACCTTTCGCAAGTCGAAACCAACAAACAAATATACTCCGTTTCACCTCTAAGTCACACCACAGCCGACATTATGATACGAAGGATTCAATCAAGCAGCTTCAACCTTGGAATCACGGCGCCGATTGTCTTTGCGCATTCGCCCCGCTCCTTGCGCGCCTTTTGCCTTTGCTTACCCCCCCCAAAATGCGCCCACGCGCCTCTGTTTATACCCCCCACCTGCACCAGTGACGGCGCGACCTTGGCTGCACTCAATATCGGACGTTATCTACGCGCTCTCCATGTTGCCATTTGATTGGCGAGTGCCTCTTTACGTTTAGATGCTCCAAAGACGCATTTTGAAACGTTTGTTCGCCGTATAGACTTTACGGAAGCAACGCGAAAGAGGAAATACCTCACATGGCATGTTGCAACTTCTTGTGCACCCCTGTTTTCGACAGTACGGAGGGAGTCTATTGGCGCACCTATTGTCGCGTCAAACACAAGGAGGTCTTTCGGCATTTTCGTCTCTTCGGCCTTGGCGCCATCTTACTTTTTGTTGCACTTTTGCTCTACCTGCGCGCAGCCCGAGACTGGTGCGACGCGAGAGATTACTTTTACGTCGTTCATTCACTTGACTAGAGGACAACTCAAGTGCCTACCTGTCATGACACGTTGTCAGGAGCCGCAATATATGCGGCGTAAGAAACCCAAGTTTGTCGGCTTTAATCATTACCGACACGAAGAAAATTACGCGGGACGGCGTTGCCGGGGTGGGCCCAGTAAGCGCTATTTGCTATAACGTAACGATATTCGGGTCAGAGTAACGGTATCTCCTAATGATAGTCGTAGCCCTCAGGTTTGCAGGCCCATCCGTAACGGCGGCAACGTTAAGAAATAATGCAAATGTTTATCTGTGTCATAGATGCGGTATGACGACTTAAGCCATAAACCAGCGTCTGATGTCTCTCGCTGAAACTGCTGGTTCGCAGCTCAAAATATCCCCCCAGTACGGGCCTATCTCGGCCCGTCAATCTCCCAGAGGGTGCAAACTGCGTTTCCACTAGGCAGAAGCATTCATTTATCTTGTCATGAATTCACTCCGTCTAGGGGATTTTCCCACGTAATTTTACCTATATAACTTAACATCTTTGACTTCGAAGGTCATGATTTCCAGACTCCCCAAGTGACGTTTTTCTGAATGTTTTGTTTGAATCTCGGCCTCGCGCTTCTTTTCTGTTAGACGTAAAAACGCTGGACAAAAGTTCATCCATTTCTTTTTTTATATACCTTGGACGTTTTGTAGCCTTGATTACACCCAATATGTTGAAACCGCAGTTGACCCGTACTTTGATAAATAGCCACTCTAAAGTGATCCGGTCATTACAGAGTATGACTAATGAATATCATTGTTCGATTTTATTTTTCAACGATAGAGGAGTGAGCTTTGTTTCACCAAGAAGTTGTTTTCTAGCTTCCCTCTCAGCCGTTTTTTTTAAGCTAATTAACAAGGCCTGTATAGAGAGTGATGTCTGCAATCTGTGAAACATGTCAAAACATTTTCATTAGAGAAACTTGTTTGTGTGTATCTTTCTTTGCCCGTCTTACTGGGAGATGTTTTCATACTGTTGGTGCTTGGGATGATCCTTGAATTCGTCTTGCCCTATCTTAATCATTGTGAGTGTATGTGTTCTAATGTGTTACCGTGATACCGTGTGATTCTCTGATATACTACTCTAAGCAATCTAGGGTGTGTACTTTTCTGCAGAGCGCTTAGGGGGAGCGAATCGCTGCAATCTAAGGAAGGAACTTGCCGAATTGCGAGGGCTCGAAGCCGCCTTCCCCCCCCCCCCCCCCCTTCCCCCGCCACACACACACGACAAAATATTCTGCTTTCTAGCATTGAGTTCGGTGGACGCCGTGCACACTGTCACATCCCAATATTTGTTATAGTTCTGTACACATTTTTATTCTCGTCAATCGCCAGGTTACCCACATAGATTGTAGCGACTTGACCTCCCAACATTTTTAACGAGAACGTAGGGAGTCAGATTTGTGTGGACTCCCTACGTTGGATAAAAAGACAAAAAAAAAGTTATTTCTTAATGACCCCAAACCGAGTTGACAGAATGTAAAAATAAATAAGTAAATAAATAAAACAACATAAAATAAACAAATTAAGTGTATACTTCATAGCCTCTGTGTGCCACGTATGGTCGTCAGCGAATTCGCTCGACCGTACGTCAGCAACGAGCTCACGTCCAAATAAAATTGAATAGGGCAACTGTAAGCGATCCACGAGAACTCGGAGGTGCAGCGAACCGAGACCTCGTTAGAGTCTCAACTGAGACTGCGTTGCAAAAGAGCCGATTAAACGTTCTCTAACAAACCGACTTCGCAATCGTCTTGGGAACGTGAGTGCGCGCGCTATTCCTGTAGCCTAACGACATGGTTAGAGCGAACAAAGGAAAAAAAAGTCTAGTTCTGTGTCACGGTCCATTGAGCACATTCGCCGTCGCGTTCGTAGAACTTCGGCGAATTTCGTAAGCCTGGTATGACACAACCATGTGGCGATGCGAAACGATGCTAGATGAAAGCTATTTCTGCTAAATCGCGGAGTTAGAACCGATATTTGAATGAACAAAAATGTTGAATGCTGACGCAAGATGAAGAGACAATTTACACATGACTGAGTGCTGATAAAAAATCGGGGTGTGGCAAGTCGTGAGCCTCTTATCAACGCTCCGGAGCTAAGGAGATTGCGGCGTTAGCCTTTCTGAAATTCGCCTTCTGTGCGCTGCTATCATTGACTGCTGGGCTGAGGAGCACCATTTGAGCATGCGCTGTTACTTTGTTGTGTAGTACATATCGGACGCTGCGCATGCGTCTAGAACTGAGTGACTCAGCATTTTTTCCCCCGGGTGACACAACACAACGTAATCTCACTCACAACGAAACAAACGCAGAGTTCAGTAATATGTTCCCCGGAGAGAGAAGCAGAGTTGCGCGTTTGATTTCCCCGAGCCGCAACGCCACTACTCGCCAAGATCGGTCGCGTGAGAAGCAGAGCATCCAGCGCCGTGCAGGAACCACACCGCTACGTTCGCTGCGACGTCGTTGCGTGACCTCTGCGTATGTTCCCCTGTTTCTGCCTCCTGCTCCTTTTCTGTTTTCCATGCGAGGCGGCGCACGCGGTGCCGCTATTGCGGATTCAGTCACGTGACAAGCGAAGCATCCAGGGCGGTACAGGAAGGTGGCGTTACCACCACCTGCAAGGAATGTAATGCGCAACAAAGACGTCGAAGCAAGCAGCCTCGAGGTCTACCCACTATCCTTGAATCAGCGCCAATCAGAGCTCGGCGTTTTGACGTCATCACAGCCCCTGCAAATGGAGCAGACGAACTTGCTCTACGTATTGACCGCTGATCTCCACTAGAGGGGCTGGATGGCGCGTCGAGCGCGCGGGACTGAAGCCACCGGAAGTAAGCGGCCTTGTCCCGGAAGTGGCTCGTAAACGGCCCTCGGCTGCTCTGAATGTTCGTACCGAGCGTGCAGGTATTTCTGCGTTTTCACCGAAAATGCCTGCTTGTTGCGCCGTATTCTGCACAAGCAGGCCAGAGAAGTCTTCTGGGAAGACGTTTCACTCGTAAGTGTTTCAAATTTGAACGTTACTTTCAAGGGACGGAACGAAAAGCTGGCGCCATTCCAGCGATCTAAAACTAAACACTCGCGTTAATGCTGGGCTCTTTTTCTCGCAGGTTTCCGCGCTCTCAGCCGAAACTCTACCAGAAATGGGTCATAAACTTAAGAAGAGACAAGTGGAAACCATCTCCAGGCAGCAGACTTTGCAGCGATCACTTCACCGAGTCGTGTTTCGACCGAACGGGACCTAGAACGCGGCTACAACCTGATGCAGTCCCGACGCTCTTTTGCTTCCCGGAGCACTTACAAAAGGTAGGAATTTGCAATTCTGACGAACTTTTATCGAAGGAAATATCCTTATAAATATGCAAGTGTAAAATTATGAAGTCTCGTTCGCCCGTTTAATTATCGCTCGCACGCCATAGCCGGCACTATTATGATGCAGCAGTTGCATTGGTAATTTTTATGTGCTTTAAGTTTCCATAAAATACTATATTTTATGTTTTGCATCCTAGACAAGCATTGGATACTGTGTAAGTGAAACGGCTGTTTCAGAAACCTGCAACTAGGAAACCACCTGTACAGAGGACCACGAATCTGGATGTGACCACTGACCTCCACGATGTTACTTCAGTTGCTCCGTCACACGGAGACTTCTACAGATGTAAGCCATTGAATTGCAAGGTCGTACTGGTCATTCACTGTCACACATTACAACAGTATCTCAGCATTATTATAAACAGCCACTGTTTTTGTTCAAAGTGGTGTTAATTCCTGGCTAGAAAAAAGTTTTACAAAGAAAGTATCAAAAATAATATAATATTGTGTCATTATTATAACTAGTTGGTTAGATGCGATATCACGCTAAATTGCCAAGAAACGTTTGTGCTGGGTACCATGATTCTTAAAAGAAAACTGGGAGCATGGATAACAGGCGCAAGTTTTACGGCTCTCTTTTTGCAACTACTTCGCAGGTCTCCTCTGTCGTTGCTTCATCTGCTTCAGCCATCTGCAGCCCAGAGCAAAGGCCAGTAGGTACAACCGAAGTGAGTTATTAACCATGCAATATGTTTTTCATGAAGTTCGGGCAGAACGGATCCTTTAAAGATGATTATCTATGTTAATGTGATTAGCAATCAAGTGGTGGTGCATATGTATTTGGTAGATGCAAAGTGGGTGAAGTAGCCAAAGAATGATAATCGTATTAAAATACATCTTTCTTCTTTCCTATTGTTACGAGCTACATATGTTCCTCACAGGCATGACCGAAGACTAGAGATTTTGCAAAAAGCAGTGCTTCTCTTCTGACAACTAACAAAGCACTCCACGCAACTTGTAGTTAATATTGTAAGTCAACTTTACATGGGTTGTACACACTGTATGAACAACTTGCTATGGGCCAACCAGAATGTGACTGGGTATCATGTTGCACAAGCCTGATTTTATATGTGCATTGTTTTCAGATTTCAGAGCACAGGTACACGGTCGTGGATACCCCAAGAACTCTGAAACGGAGGCTTGATGCTTGCTCATCTAGAGCTGCAAATGCCAAAAAAGAGGCTGAAACTAAGCCAACAACGAGAGCGTCGGCTTAAGGCAAAGGTGCATACCTGTTTTGAAATCATTGAAGACCTGAAGAAGAAACAGCTAGTGTCTGAAGATGCTTCTGCTGTGCTTGAGAAGTGTTTCTCGGGAGTTCCTCTGGAAGTAATGCAGCGCTTACTACAACAAGAGAAGAAATGAAACTGACAAGTCCGTTAAACTGAGCCGGGAAAAGTACCCACCCATCTTGCGAGATGTTTGCACTCACGCTACAGTTTTATTCAAGTAGAGCCTACAACTATGTAAGGGAGACTTTTGGTTGTTCTTTACCACACCCTTCAACCATAACGAAGTGGTACAGCTCTGTGCATGGAGAACCAGGTTTCACAGGTGAGGCCATGAATGCCATCCGGGCCAAGGCTCAGTGAAGCGAAGCTCAAGGACAAAGAGCTTCTGTGCAACCTTGTTGTACGATGAAATGGCTATGAGAAAGCATCTAGAGTGGGATGGAAAGAGGTTCAGGGGCTATGTAGACATAGGAAATGAGATGGATGATGACAGCAGTGATGTTGCATCTGAAGCCATTGTCTTCATGCTTGTGTCACTAGACTCGCATTGGAAGATACCCTGCGGCTACTTCCTGATCAGTGGGCTTCTGGAAAGGAACGCACTAATCTCAGTGAACTTGTGTTTGACCAAACTGCATGATGCAGGGGTACATGTTACATCACTGACATGTGATGGCCTTCGTTGCAATGTTTCTATGTTTAAATATCTGGGGGCCTCATTTGAGGATGGGTCTGTGATGGTGACGTCACTTCCTTCACCCTGTTACGCAAGAGAAGGTGCATCGCTTTCTTGATGCATGCCACATGATTAAGTTGGTGCGAAATGCTCTTGCTTCCCTTAAGTGGCTTAGGGATGCCTCTGGGTCACTAGTTGAGTGGTACTATATTGTGCAACTACAGTGAACTCCAAGAGAGAGAAGGCCTACATGCTGCAACGAAGCTCCGTGCTGCACACATTGACTGGCAGAAACAAAAGATGACGGTCAATCTTGCTGCTCAGACATTAAGCTCTTGCTGTTACGGATGCCATTGATTTCTGCTGTGAAGACCTGAAGCTTCACGCAGTTCAAAAATTCCGAAGCCACAGTCAAGTTCATTCGGCTGTTCGACCGCCTGTTTGATTACTTGAGACTCCGCGCAACCCTAGTCGCAAGCAGGCTTCAGGCACCACTCCGGCCAGGAACCAGAGCCACTTGGATGTCTTTTTTTGAGAGAGCCAAGGACTATATTAAGGGCTCACTGATGCAGCTGGAAAACCGATGTGTGAGACACAAAGAAAACTCTTTTCTTGGTCTCCTTGTGACCATGGAAAGCACGACAGGACTTGCATCTTCCCTCCTGCTCGGTGAAGCTCCGCCCCTGCGTTACCTCCTCACCTATAAGCTTTCGCAAGACCATATTGAACTGTTTTTTGGTGCTGTGCGTTCCAAAGGAGGCTGGAACAACAACCCCACGGTCTCGCAGTTTGTTGGCAGCCTACAAGCGACTGGTCGTTCACAATGAAGTGAAAGGTGGTCGAGGAAACTGTGCGTCACTGGATGAAACTCGGATCTGGTATGTTGAGCAGTGCGTGTTTGTGCTCACGATGAATTGGATGTGTCCACAGCGAAGCGGAATGGCTCCAAGACCTCTTGCGAGGTGCTGACTTTCGTAGAGAAAATCAAGCTGGAAGACGAACGCGAAAGTCTCCCTCGAGCTGTCTCCCTACATTGGAAACATTGTAGGCTGCATTGCAGGATTTGTCTGCCGAATGGTGCAGCAGAGGATACCCTGCACAACATGTCACATGGCTACCATCGCAGAGACATGCCACTCGGCGCTTTTGAACCGGAAAAAATTCTGGCGGTACTCAAGAAGCCGGCATCTTCAACAACGTACATCGGCCAGCTAACGGAAACAATAATTCGGCTGCAGGAGAAAGTACATGGTAGAAAACCTTCCTAAAAGAGGAAATGCTGCTGATGCTCTGACCGCTAAGGTTATGCAGCACCTTTCGGGACAACTTGATAAGCTGTATCCAGAACTGCATGAACACATGTTTGAATCGGCAGCCGAAGCAAATCATTTCGTCCGTCTCGTGAAGTGTGTGATTGGCTGCTACGTCAATGTTCGTATGCACCACACTGCCAGGAAGGCAACTACAAAGGTTAACTGGCCCAAACATTCGCCAGGCGATTGACAAAACTGATTCTTTTAACCACCAGTAGCCAACTGGACTGAAACGCTTGTATGTGGCAAGCATGTCACATTTTTGCTCTGCAATAAACAATTGTTTCAAGTACCAACTGTTCATAGATCTCGAAGAGCGCCAGAAAGCAAGGACAACAGAGAGATAGACGATACGATGCGCTTATCTTAGATTCGAAGAGCGCCTATCTGGCGCTCTTCGAATCTAAGATGCAAACAACTTGCCCAACCTGGCAGATTCTTGCTACAATTTATAACTGTTCGCTTTGCCCTTCAGGGCTAGAATCATATTTATGGCTTTGGATACGCCCTATATTACGACTTAATATGTATAGATGCACAATCTTTTTTTGCAATAAAATGCGTAATTTAAAAAAATGGTTTTACAGGTTTTATCAATTTGACTAAGAACTGATTCTGCTTGGACCAGCCATAAATGACTAGTTGCAAAATTTTAAGGAAGAAACAATTTTATATAAAGGGGATAAGTGTTATTTTGTGGTAAGTTCCGCTTTTTAAACTCGGCCTAGGATCGCGATCACTTTGATGCCTCCATGTTAAAATGGTTTCTTTGTTGCGTCGAGTGTTACGGCCACAAAGCATCGGAGCAATTCGCCCCCATTGCCGACGGCAAGGTGCTACCCCGATGCCTTTTTTATCTGTTTCCCCTGCTTCCTTGAATCTATTTAGACTTAGCTCAATGCAGTTTACATGTTTATGTTCAAGTACGGGATTATCGTGATCTTACGATGTTGAATTCGATTAAAAACGCGAGAAAACGGCAGCAAAAACAGCGACTACACGCATTGCGATAACCAGACGCCCGACTTCCGGGACAAGCCGTCGAACATTCGATCACTTCCGGTGGTTTCACGCGCGCTCGGCTCCGGAGACCGGCGAAGCGTTATCCAGCCCTCTATAGTGGAGATCAGTGGTATTGACCGATCTCACTAAGTGTTGAGCGCATGCGTGACGCCGCCATAACTTTAGTTCACAAGATGCAGACGGCCGTGCATGCGAGGGCTCGTGCCGTCACGTGCTCCACACACGCAGAGCTCGAGAGTGGTTGTCGCACGTGCAGAAAGGCTAAACTTCCCTCATTGCATTGCGGCAGCGCTGGCGTAGTCAAGCTGACTGGTGAGATCGATCTGTTGAGACGGTCCGCAAATGCCGGTTTATCAACGTTTTCTCGCTGCGATTCGCTACGGAGATGAGGCTAGGTGGTGGAAGTTTCAAGTTAAAACATCGACAAAAAACTTACAGGGCTCAAAAAAAGTTTTTTTTCTTGGGGCAAACTACGGCAGCAATTGCGGACGATGTCCAGACCGTGCTCGCATCTGCCGCCGAAAGATGGCGCAGCGTGAGACATAGGTGTATGCGGCGCCCCGACCGATAATCTCCGTACCGAAAATGGAGAGCCATGAGGAATATAAATCCATGTTTTCCTATCCAGTTTGTTAAAACAAAGCGAATAAATGTCATATTTTCAGAATTGTACGTTAGAAAGACGCGCGCCGGCATTGTGTCGTTTCGGAATATCGTCTCCTCAAGCTCGGCGCCGTCGGGCTAGGGCGAGCTGTCGACGCTTCCGACATCTGTGGGTGGCAAACACAACTAGGCGAGCACGGTCAGGACATCGTCGCGAATGCTGCCGTAAATTATCCCAAGGCAGCTTCTTTTCTTTTTTAACAAATTAAATTTATTCGTTGATGTTTTTACTACAGGTTTTTACCACCGAGCCGCATCTCTGTAGTAAATCGCAGCGCGATAATTTGAGTAACGAATTGTCTTGAGAACCGGAAAACAAAATTGCGGTGGCTTAGCTCGGCTATGCCAGGATATACGTAGCGTGAGCTTATGCGCGCAAAATGAGAGGCGCTATCATGCGGCTCCGGTGCAGCGTCAGACTTGGCTACTGCGCAACGTAGGAGGACAGCTGGGCACGAGGCGGCGCCAGTGCGTCTGCCGCTGCAATGACGTCACTCCTCTCAGAATGTGCAGACCGGCGAGGCCCGTGCGGTGGCGGCGGAGCGCGCGGCGGCGGCGGCTCCGGCGCGCAAGCGTGCGCCTTGTGACGTCACTGCTCCTCGTGCATGCGCAGACCGGCGAGGCGCGCGCGGCGGCACGGTGGAGCGCGCGGCGGCGGCGTCTCCGGCGCGCCAGCTGTGCTCCGTGTGACGTCACTGCTCCTCGCGCTTGCGCAGCACGGAGCACGGCTCATTATGCGAGCCACGCGAAACTGCTCAACCTCGGCCAGTGTAGCTCACACTACAAAAGAAGGGTTCGATGCTTTAGTGTACAGTACAGGCTGCATATTAAAACAAAAAAGCATAGTGCAGATATACCCAAATACGTTCCTTAACATTGCTGTTATTTTAATTTAATAAAAGGGCGCGGCGAGTCATGAACATACATATTTTTGCGGCGACACTAACGAGCTTGCTGCATCAACCGAGAGGAACGCCGAAGAACAGATGAAGAAATTAAGAAGCGTAAAAATGCGTTGCTTAAGATGTCAGTTACTATTGTAACATTTCGGCATTCCTACTTTTAGCTTTAGTGGCCTTTCAAGCTGCAGTAATGCTGCTCATACGTCATGCGAAAGACCGCCTGAAGACAGTTTCGTATTCGCTGCAGACATGATGAGAAAATTATCTGCGGACAATCCTCAACCATGGTCGAAGGATGTTTGCTTCATGCATATGTTAGCTTCGAACGTGTCTGCAGGCAATCTTTTTGTAAGACGTGTTAACAGTGTTGACCGCGGCTTTTTTGCTAAAGTTGAATCCGGAGTCCGGAATTTTGTGAACCTATAACTCTACAGCTTTCTTTTTTGTTCTGGTCTCACTGTTACTAGAATTACATACCTCGTGGTGGAAAAATAAGCTTCGTATTGTATTGCGTTGGAGGTATGTACAGGGTGAGTCAAGGGAATCGTTGGCTGTTTTAAAGGGACGGCATCAATCAGTTCCTGAACGTCTGGCTCTGAGAGGTCTGCACAGAGGTGCCCCAAGAACGTGTATTAAGGGGTACAAAAAAATATGACTGAACAAACATACCCGAGACGCCTTTGGTTAGCATGGTGGCGCGCAGACTTGTACTCGTTACTAAAAAAAGTAAGGAATTACAGTTACAATTACTCAGGTCTGAAATGTAATTTATTACAATTACAATTACCCTTCCGTAAAAGTAAGTGACCGTTACTACAAAAAGTAATCCGTTACTTTCGCGGCGTTACTTTCAACTTTACTGCGCTATTTATAAGAAACAAACAAAGAACGGGGTTATGCAACTGTTTATTGTTTGACCAAGTCACACTTCGATGATCTTCAGCAGTAGCTGACTCTCGAAAGTTGCATCCGACATCTTTCGCCGCTTCATTGTAAATATGTCAGCCGCCACGCTGAATACCCTCTCCACTGAGGCACTGGATGGGAGCGCAGTAATATAGAGCGCAAATGCTTGACCCACCGCATCGTACCTATGAAGTGAGGCGATTGAGGTGCACTCTGCGTCATGGAGGAAACGCGAAGCTTCATTCTGGGAGATGGAACTTGATGCCGTTGTCATTGCCAAGCTGAAGTAATCGCTGGTGGAGTGGTCCGCGCCGTCTTCCTGGGTAGATGGCTAGCCAATCGTCGTTGTCCATTATGTTGTCTATTATGTTTATACAAGCTCCAGCTTTTGGAGGGCAGTATGTGTTCCTCTCCCCTTCATAGGGAATGGCGAAGAGAGAGTGAGGGAAGGAAAGGCGGACTTGACTCTAGTGGGAGGCAAGTGGAAAGAAGATGGGTTTTCACTAGCAAGAAACGGCAACGTGAGCAAAATGGAAAGAAGGAAGATATTCTTTCCTTTTTTTTAGCGTTTATGCGGGTTTTAGAAATGAATGTCTTGACCCGTTGTCGTCACGGCCTTCTATTGTCTTTGTCCCGAGTCCGGTTCTTCCCATCAGTGTGCTTCCCCTCGTCGTAAGTAAGCAATCGAAAAAAAAAAGATAAAAAAGAGCTTTTAGGGTTTAGGCGATGCAAAGAAAAGTTTCGACGGGTCTTTGTATGTGTGTGTGTGTGCGCGCGCGACGGCAGGTTTGCAGTTAAGCTTACCGGAACACTTCTTTTTTCCATAAATCGAAGATGTTTCTTTCGTGCGTTCAAATTTCCCGCTTTTTCCGCCGCTAATAAAAAAAGTAACGAATTACAAGTAATTCATTACAAAATTAAGTAACTAAATTACTTTACAATTACCCTAGAAAATATGTAACGAATCCGTTACAAAATTACAGATAAATGTAACGGATTACAAGTAATTTCGTTACTTGTAACGGATTACCTACAAGTCTGGCACTGGCGCGTGCTAACCAAAGGCGTATGATTGGCGCCACAGCCGGTAGATGTTGGCGTTGCTCTCCAAGTCGACAAGTGGGGGTCGGCAGTGAAGCCACCGCAAGTATCGGATGTTTCGGCGTTAGCTTCGGTGACGACACCGCTGTCGTCGGTGACTTAGTTTGGAGGTCCCCTTCCTTATTGAGGCGCGCCTCACCAATGAAGGATTGTAGGGGAGAAGAGGTCGCCACGAAACTCTGCCCGAAAACGTCGGGGGACACCTTCCGTCCTCTGGCCCTCACCGCAACAGAGAACAACCATCACTTGCTCGTTGGGAGCAAAGTGCGCAATGAAGATGACTTACACCCCAAAAGAGCACGAATGAATGTGGCAGACAAGAAAAGAGACACAGTACCAACCGGAGAGTGGAAAGCAGATGGCGACAAGTAGACAAAAATATTTGTCGAAAGAAACAACACGAAATAACAGATTTTTTTCTTCTTGTTTTATATTCATTTCTTTGTGTTTTATTGTAGCATACAATAATCATGCGCTCAGAATTTGCGGAGAAAAGAGTACGTCGCTTTTGGCTCAGAAACGTGGAATGATATTGCCGAGGTCGAGAATCGTCATACAATGAAGAAACGCGCATCAGACAATGACTGACTTCTGAATTTTGTATTGCGGGTGTGACAGCGGCCTAAGCGCACGCCTCCGAAACAACTCATCGTCAATATCCCCAGAATCCCCAGAAAATAGGGAAAGGGATGCCCGCTCCCCGCTCTGCACGCCAATCCGGATGCTCATGTGCCGTGTCATCGTCTGCAACCACGACACGGCTCAGAGCATCCCGCCTGTGACCTTTCCTGCCGGCATCTTTCGTCTGTTGCGCCAATCAGACGCCTTTCTTTAGCAGACGGCCGCCGTAAGTAGGGATATCAGGTTTTAGTTAATAACGTTTTACTCGGGTAAGTTTGTCCAGAGAAAGTTTCATACTCTTAATGCATGCTCTTCGCCCACCTCACTAAAAAATCAATATTAGCTGAATACGTTCAGAAACCAATTGATGCGGTACCTTCAAACAGACATCGATTCCCCTGACTCACCCTGTAATCAAGGAACGCTTCTAAAATGCACGCACGTCTACGTTTCGTTTACTTTTTGAGAAAGTTCGCGGTGCCCAATTTCTAACACGCAAAAAGAAATCTTCAGCGTGCCCCTAACGTGAGACTCTCCAACGGAGACAAGGAGCCTCTGGATGTCGCTCCGAACACGTGAACAAAAATAAAAGCCTAACCATACTAAGAAAGAGCATGTTTATGAATCGTTTATTCAACTCGTCTCTAGTCGCCGACAGCTTCGGTAGCGCAGGGCGTGGCTTAGAAGGTTCACGTTTCGCGGCTCCTGATTCGTTCTTCGACATTTTTGGCTGGCCATTGCAGCAGTCTCGTCGGCAACCTAACCTTACCTAACCTAATCTAACCTTACCTGACCAAACCTAGCCTAACATAGCGTAGCCTAACCTGACTTAACATTATCTAATCTAACCTGACCTAACGTAACCTAATCTAACTTAACCTAACTCGACCTAACCTAAACTAACCTAGCCTGACCTTACCTGCCCTGACCTAACCTAACCTGATCTAATCTAACCTAACCTAACCTGACCTAGCCTAACCTAACCTGACCTGACTTAAACCAACCTAACCTAGCGTAACCTGAACTAACGTATCCAACAAAAAACTCACCTGACCTAACCTAACCTAATCTAACCTGACCTAACCTAACTCGACCTAACCTAAACTAACCTAGCCTGATCTTACCTGCCCTGACCTAACCTAACCTGACATGACCTAATCTAAGCTAACCTAACCTGACCTAGCTTAACCTAACCTGACCTGACTTAAACTAACCTAACCTAGCGTAACCTGAGCTAACGTATCCAACAAAAAACTCACCTGACCTAACCTAACCTAATCTAATCTGACCTAAACCTCAACCTAACCTAACCCTAACCTAAGATAACCTAACCTAACCTAACCTAATCTAACCTGACCTAACCTAACCTGACCTAACCTGATCTAACCTGACCTGACCTGGCTTAGCCTAGCCTAGCTTAGACTAACCTAACCTAACCTAACCTAACCCAACCTAATACGCACGGGGCTGGCCTCACCCTGCTCCTCTGAAAGCAGCGGTCACACTGCTAATACGTCGCACAAAAGAGTCTGCAGAAACTGTCCAAAGCCTGTTTATTTCTGGTACAATGGTCCTGTCACATCGACCAATAAAAAAAAACTGTCTTTAGACATGTTAAAAGAATGCTTATGTGAGAAACTTGCATGCTTCGAACATGCTTTGAGACGTGTCCGCAGATCATTATTTTTGACGTGTCTTCAATGAACAGCGTGCCGTTTCTTTTTACGATATACGAGCAGCGTGAGTGCGGCTTTATGCTGTCCGCGACCACAGTAACACAGTGGCCACTTCTGGCGTTTAACGGCTCTGTCACGCTCTCGGCCGATTAATTTAATTTTTCTACAAGGTGGTGCGCACGAGTCGAACACCTCAAAAGTAATTACGCCGCGCTATCGGTCGTGAACGGCGTAGGTTAGGGGTAGATTGGCTTAGGGTAGGTTAGGGATAGCTCAGTATAGGTTAGGTTAGGTTAAAGTAGGTTAGGTTAGTATAGGTTAGGTTAGCATAGGTTAGGTTAGGTTAGCATAGGTTAGGTTAGGTTAGGCTAGGTTAGGTTAGGTTAGGTTAGGGTAGATTAGCTTAGGGTAGGTTAGGTTAGCTCAGTATAGGTTAGGTTAGGTTAAAGTAGGTTAGGTTAGTATAGGTTAGGTTAGCATAGGTTAGGTTAGGTTAGCATAGGTTAGGTTAGGTTAGGCTAGGTTAGGTTAGGTTAGGTTAGGTTAGGTTAGGTTAGGTTAGGGTAGATTAGCTTAGGGTAGGTTAGGTTAGCTCAGTATAGGTTAGGTTAGGTTAAAGTAGGTTAGGTTAGTATAGGTTAGGTTAGCATAGGTTAGGTTAGGTTAGCATAGGTTAGGTTAGGTTAGGCTAGGTTAGGTTAGGTTAGCTTAGTTTAGGGTAGATTAGCTTAGGGTAGGTTAGGTTAGCTCAGTATAGGTTAGGTTAGGTTAAAGTAGGTTAGGTTAGTATAGGTTAGGTTAGCATAGGTTAGGTTAGGTTAGCATAGGTTAGGTTAGGTAGTATAGGTAAGGTTAGGTTAGTATAGGTTAGGTTAGGTTAGCTTAGATTAGCTTACTATAGGTTAGGTTAGGCTAAAGTATGTCAGCTTTGCTTATTAAAGGTGAGGTTAGGTTAGTGTAGGTTTGGTTAGGTTAGGTTAGGTTAGCATAGCTTTGGTTAGGCTGAATTAGGTTAGGTTAGGATAGGTTAGTTTACCATAGGTTAAGGTAGTATAGGTTAGGTTAGTTTAATTTAGGTTAGAATATTATAGTTTAGGTTGAGTTAGGTTAGCATATGTTAGGTTAGGTTAGATTAGCTTAGGCTAAATGAGGTTAGTATAGGTTAGGGTTGCATAGGTTAGGTTAAAGTAGGTTAGGTTAGTTAGGTTAGCATAGGTTAGGTTAGGTTAGGATAGGTTTGGTTATGTTAGTACAGGTTAGGTTAGGCTAAAGGAGGTTAGGTTAGTGTTGCTTAGGTTAGTGTAGGTTACGTTAGCTTACGTAAGGTTACATAGGTTAGGTTAGCATAGGTAAGGTTAGTTTTGGTTAGCTTAGGTTAGGTTAGGCTAGTTTTGGTTAGGTTAGGTTATGCTAGCTTCGCCTAGCTTACTTTAGGTGAGGTTATGCTAGTTTTGGTTAGCTTTTGTTAGGTTACATGCACTCGTTTCCCTGGCAACTCACTCGGTGCACCTCACCCGTGCCGGTGAGGTTTATGCAATAGTAAATTCAACTAGTGATGTCAGGACCTTGAATTTATTATGTAAGATGACTGGACGTCATGTCATAAAAATATCAAAACCCTGTGGCATCAGCAAGTATTTTTAAAATTTTTTTATGCAAATCAAATTTATGAATTTATAAATTCAAGTAATGTAGTTGCGACCTTTATTTTTTTATATAAGATGACCGACATTGATGACGTCATCTCACAAAATTCTCGTGACATCAGCAAGTATTTATTTTGAATTGTTTTTGTGTAATTCAAATTTATGCAATTAGAAATTCAAGTAATGACGTTACGACATTGAATTTAAGATATAAGATGGCGTACGCTTGTTCTCTGTCGCCCCTGGACTCGACAGAGACCGACTTCCTCTTGTGCGATGCACGTTTCGCGAAATAAACGACGTTTGAAGTTTTCATATCGAATACAGCCATGTGCTTTTTTTCTTCATTGACAGCCCAGGTTGTATATTCAAGTGTGTTGTTTTTATTTCATTGAGCGTATTTAATCCATGGGCTGTATCTGCTGCAACGTTGAAGTTTTGGCGCTGCCGGTTTTTTTCTGTAAATAAAGAAATAAACACTTGGAGAAATTCACATAGTACAAGTACCTTGGCTTACGTATAAGCCATGACCGCCGTTCGGACTTGGAGATATAACCTGTAACTCCAAAAGCGCAAAACAAACTGAATTTTCAAAAAATTGAGACGGAATTATTGGCCTACAAAACGCTAGTCCGCCCTATGCTTGAGTACACCAACGTCGTCTGGTTCCCATACACGGCCTCTGGTGTTAGTAAGTTAGAAAGATAGATAGACAGATAGATAGATAGATAGATAGATAGTTTATTTAGTGCCGGTCAACAGCCGTGAGGCCTACAGGACAGTACACTTTGTCATGTTTCGCACAGTGACGTTAACAATGAAAAGGGTATTACATTGGACAGTGTGGTTGCCGAGGAGCACAATAGAAATCAATCTGACGCGTGATCAAATCCTAGTTAGTTAAAAATAAAAATGGTTGCCACGGGCACACTAAGATAAAGTCAAGTGAATATATCATCTTGTAAAAACATTGAATTGTATGTATCTTGTAACCGAGTCATTGGACACTTTGAATGAATATCTGTATAAAATGTGTGAATACATTTACACGCCTTCCCAGATGGGACACGGAAGCACAATGATGACAACAACTCGTCGCAATCAAGAGTGCCATGCACAACTTTTCTCAAAAAGTTCATATCATGTGCAAGCCTCCTGTCGTGAAGAGACTGGAGGCCTATGTCTGCTAATACCGAGCTATAGCTGTAACAAAAACGCCGTATACCGAGCTATAGCTGTAAGAAAACGCCGTAATACCGAGCTATAGCTGTAAAAAAGAAAGCAAAGAATCGGTGCAAGGTTGTATGTAACAAATATAGTTGGCATTATTCCACCCTTAAAAGGTATGTAAGCAATTGGAACTGTTGTCACTGGAAAAAAGGGCGAAAATTGCAACGTTCAAATTTCTCTATGAATTAGCTAACAGCAACTTCCCCACAGAAAATGATCCTACTAGTAAACGGCTAACGAGATGTGACCGTTTTTAGCTTTACGAAGAACTTGCAAGCCACAATAATTCCCTCAAAATATTGCTTCTTCCCTCGAGCCAACAACGAATGGAATCACTTGCCGCGAAACATTTGCATTCCACTAGTGTAGAGCACTTTCTCATTAACTTGGAAGCGCATCTGCAGACTATTGTTATCTTCGAATGTCTATTAAAAAAAAAAGATGTTTATTTCTATCAGATGTACCATCCTACAACACTCTCCAATGGGATTAGTAGTATTTGAAATAAATAAAGAATCTCTCAACCAATTTATACGGTGCACGGTGGTGGACAGCACTGGCCTGAAAACTTAAGGAGTGGGTAATTTAAGAAGTCTTCCTTTTCACTGCAGCAGTAAAACACGCAGATTTTTTTTTGTTAGGCAAACATTAGATTTTATTAGGCCTATAATACAAGTTTCAGACGAGCTGTCTCGATGAAAACACACTTTCCTATTAGTACCCTCCTGTGAAAATCTCATAGTTTGTGTTTCTTTTTTAAAATTAAAATCTATGGGTTGTATTCATATTAAGTTATAACACGATTTCAGACACCTTCATCGCAGCAAGTTCTCACTGGCACAATCGATGTATCCATTCAAGAGGTCTTGTTTATCCACAGGTGAACACACACACACGTTGGTCCGAGCAAGTTGTCACTGGCACAATCGATGTTTCCATTCAAGCGTTCTTGATTATGCACAGGTTCAAAACACACACACGTTGCTCGCACGAAGTTGTCACTGGCACAATCGATGTATCCATTCAAGAGGTCTTGTTTATCCACAGGTGAACACACACACACGTTGGTCCGAGCAAGTTGTCACTGGCACAATCCATGTTTCCATTCAAGCGTTCTTGATTATGCACAGGTTCAAAACACACACACGTTGCTCGTACGAAGTCGTCACTGGCACAATCGATGTTTCCATTCAAGCGGTCTTGATTATGCACAGGTGAAAACACAGACACGTTGCTCGCACGAAGTTGTCACTGGCACAATCGATGTTTCCATTCAAGCGGTCATCCGCGGAGGAAGAAGACTCGGATGATCAGGTGTAACTGCTCTTGAGCTTGAAAAGGAAGCTCAGCTGTGGAACTCGTTTCTGCACAAAAAGAGAAAATAATCTTTAGCGCCCTACGCTAAAGAAAAGAGGGAAGATGCACGAAATGATCTCGGGGAAAATACATATATATATATATATTTCTTTTTTTCGTTGCGTTGGAGAGTGAAACGGTGGAGTTCGTAGATGCCGGCTTCGTTCTCCGGCCGCGATTTGAAGTTCCGTATTCTCGTTAAAAGTAATATTAAGAACAGAACTATTCGTTTGAAAAAAAATTATTTCATACCATGCGTCTAGTGCACAGACTGGGACGCTACATTCAGACTCTATATCTGCGTCTATTAATACCCTTTTTAAGGTTACAAACGAGCACCCGCTCAAAGCGCGTGAAACACTTTTTGCCTTCCAAGTAAGGATCGAAATAAAAGGAGAATGATTCAAATTAAATTAAATTCCTCTTGACAAAAGTTGAAGAATATCATTAGCTTTCAAATAATATATAGTTCGGTAAGACTGAAAATGTTTTCTTTGCTTTAAATTGAAAACGGGTGAAGCTCAAGAGGCCTGCTCCGCGCTGGGGCCGCGATTTGAAGTTCCGTGTTCTCGTTAAAATTAATATTAAGAACATAACTATTCGTTTGAAAAAAAATCATTTCATACCGTGCGTCTAGTGCACAGACTGGGACGCTACATTCAGACTCTATATCTGCGTCTATTAACACCCTTTTGAAGGTTACAAACGAGCACCCGCTCAAAGCGCGTGAAACACTTTTTGCCTTCCAAGTAAGGATCGAAATAAAAGGAGAATGAATCAAATTAAATTAAATTCCTCTTTACAAAAGTTGAAGAATATCATTAGCTTTCAAATAATATATAGTTCGGTAAGACTGAAAATGTTTTCTTTGCTATAAATTGAAAACGGGTGAAGCTCAAGAGGCCTGCTCCGCGCTGGGGCCGCGATTTGAAGTTCCGTGTTCTCGTTAAAATTAATATTAAGAACATAACTATTCGTTTGAAAAAAAATCATTTCATACCGTGCGTCTAGTGCACAGACTGGGACGCTACATTCAGACTCTATATCTGCGTCTATTAACACCCTTTTGAAGGTTACAAACGAGCACCCGCTCAAAGCGCGTGAAACACTTTTTGCCTTCCAAGTAAGGATCGAAATAAAAGGAGAATGAATCAAATTAAATTAAATTCCTCTTTACAAAAGTTGAAGAATATCATTAGCTTTCAAATAACATATAGTTCGGTAAGACTGAAAATGTTTTCTTTGCTTTAAATTGAAAACGGGTGAAGCTCAAGAGGCCTGCTCCGCGCTGGGGCCGCGATTTGAAGTTCCGTGTTCTCGTTAAAAGTAATATTAAGAACATAACTATTCGTTTGAAAAAAAATCATTTCATACCGTGCGTCTAGTGCACAGACTGGGACGCTACATTCAGACTCTATATCTGCGTCTATTAACACCCTTTTGAAGGTTACAAACGAGCACCCGCTCAAAGCGCGTGAAACACTTTTTGCCTTCCAAGTAAGGATCGAAATAAAAGGAGAATGAATCAAATTAAATTAAATTCCTCTTTACAAAAGTTGAAGAATATCATTAGCTTTCAAATAATATATAGTTCGGTAAGACTGAAAATGTTTTCTTTGCTTTAAATTGAAAACGGGTGAAGCTCAAGAGGCCTGCTCCGCGCTGGGGCCGCGATTTGAAGTTCCGTGTTCTCGTTAAAATTAATATTAAGAACATAACTATTCGTTTGAAAAAAAATCATTTCATACCGTGCGTCTAGTGCACAGACTGGGACGCTACATTCAGACTCTATATCTGCGTCTATTAACACCCTTTTGAAGGTTACAAACGAGCACCCGCTCAAAGCGCGTGAAACACTTTTTGCCTTCCAAGTAAGGATCGAAATAAAAGGAGAATGAATCAAATTAAATTAAATTCCTCTTTACAAAAGTTGAAGAATATCATAAGCTTTCAAATAATATATAGTTCGGTAAGACTGAAAATGTTTTCTTTGCTTTAAATTGAAAACGGGTGAAGCTCAAGAGGCCTGCTCCGCGCTGGGGCCGCGATTTGAAGTTCCGTGTTCTCGTTAAAATTAATATTAAGAACATAACTATTCGTTTGAAAAAAAATCATTTCATACCGTGCGTCTAGTGCACAGACTGGGACGCTACATTCAGACTCTATATCTGCGTCTATTAACACCCTTTTGAAGGTTACAAACGAGCACCCGCTCAAAGCGCGTGAAACACTTTTTGCCTTCCAAGTAAGGATCGAAATAAAAGGAGAATGAATCAAATTAAATTAAATTCCTCTTTACAAAAGTTGAAGAATATCATAAGCTTTCAAATAATATATAGTTCGGTAAGACTGAAAATGTTTTCTTTGCTTTAAATTGAAAACGGGTGAAGCTCAAGAGGCCTGCTCCGCGCTGGGGCCGCGATTTGAAGTTCCGTGTTCTCGTTAAAAGTAATATTAAGAACATAACTATTCGTTTGAAAAAAAATCATTTCATACCGTGCGTCTAGTGCACAGACTGGGACGCTACATTCAGACTCTATATCTGCGTCTATTAACACCCTTTTGAAGGTTACAAACGAGCACCCGCTCAAAGCGCGTGAAACACTTTTTGCCTTCCAAGTAAGGATCGAAATAAAAGGAGAATGAATCAAATTAAATTAAATTCCTCTTTACAAAAGTTGAAGAATATCATTAGCTTTCAAAAAACATATAGTTCGGTAAGACTGAAAATGTTTTCTTTGCTTTAAATTGAAAACGGGTGAAGCTCAAGAGGCCTGCTCCGCGCTGGGGCCGCGATTTGAAGTTCCGTGTTCTCGTTAAAATTAATATTAAGAACATAACTATTCGTTTGAAAAAAAATCATTTCATACCGTGCGTCTAGTGCACAGACTGGGACGCTACATTCAGACTCTATATCTGCGTCTATTAACACCCTTTTGAAGGTTACAAACGAGCACCCGCTCAAAGCGCGTGAAACACTTTTTGCCTTCCAAGTAAGGATCGAAATAAAAGGAGAATGAATCAAATTAAATTAAATTCCTCTTTACAAAAGTTGAAGAATATCATTAGCTTTCAAATAATATATAGTTCGGTAAGACTGAAAATGTTTTCTTTGCTTTAAATTGAAAACGGGTGAAGCTCAAGAGGCCTGCTCCGCGCTGGGGCCGCGATTTGAAGTTCCGTGTTCTCGTTAAAAGTAATATTAAGAACATAACTATTCGTTTGAAAAAAAATCATTTCATACCGTGCGTCTAGTGCACAGACTGGGACGCTACATTCAGACTCTATATCTGCGTCTATTAACACCCTTTTGAAGGTTACAAACGAGCACCCGCTCAAAGCGCGTGAAACACTTTTTGCCTTCCAAGTAAGGATCGAAATAAAAGGAGAATGAATCAAATTAAATTAAATTCCTCTTTACAAAAGTTGAAGAATATCATTAGCTTTCAAATAATATATAGTTCGGTAAGACTGAAAATGTTTTCTTTGCTATAAATTGAAAACGGGTGAAGCTCAAGAGGCCTGCTCCGCGCTGGGGCCGCGATTTGAAGTTCCGTGTTCTCGTTAAAAGTAATATTAAGAACATAACTATTCGTTTGAAAAAAAATCATTTCATACCGTGCGTCTAGTGCACAGACTGGGACGCTACATTCAGACTCTATATCTGCGTCTATTAACACCCTTTTGAAGGTTACAAACGAGCACCCGCTCAAAGCGCGTGAAACACTTTTTGCCTTCCAAGTAAGGATCGAAATAAAAGGAGAATGAATCAAATTAAATTAAATTCCTCTTTACAAAAGTTGAAGAATATCATAAGCTTTCAAATAATATATAGTTCGGTAAGACTGAAAATGTTTTCTTTGCTTTAAATTGAAAACGGGTGAAGCTCAAGAGGCCTGCTCCGCGCTGGGGCCGCGATTTGAAGTTCCGTGTTCTCGTTAAAAGTAATATTAAGAACATAACTATTCGTTTGAAAAAAAATCATTTCATACCGTGCGTCTAGTGCACAGACTGGGACGCTACATTCAGACTCTATATCTGCGTCTATTAATACCCTTTTGAAGGTTACAAACGAGCACCCGCTCAAAGCGCGTGAAACACTTTTTGCCTTCCAAGTAAGGATCGAAATAAAAGGAGAATGAATCAAATTAAATTAAATTCCTCTATACAAAAGTTGAAGAATATCATAAGCTTCCAAATAATATATAGTTCGGTAAGACTGAAAATGTTTTCTTTGCTTTAAATTGAAAACGGGTGAAGCTCAAGGGGCCTGCTCCGCGCTGGGGCCGCGATTTGAAGTTCCGTGTTCTCGTTAAAAGTAATATTAAGAACATAACTATTCGTTTGAAAAAAAATCATTTCATACCGTGCGTCTAGTGCACAGACTGGGACGCTACATTCAGACTCTATATCTGCGTCTATTAATACCCTTTTTAAGGTTACAAACGAGCACCCGCTCAAAGCGCGTGAAACACTTTTTGCCTTCCAAGTAAGGATCGAAATAAAAGGAGAATGAATCAAATTAAATTAAATTCCTCTAGACAAAAGTTGAAGAATATCATTAGCTTTAAAAAAACATATAGTTCGGTAAGACTGAAAATGTTTTCGGTGCTATAAATTGAAACGGGTGAAAGCGCCTTTGCGCGCGCAAGCCGCAATTCTAACACAAGTTTACGCAAAAAAATATATAACCGTTCGCTTTTAAAGACTGTCTCTTTTTCTCTGCATTTAGTACACACACTTCTTTCGCGGCACACCAAATGGAGAATTTCTATCTGCCTTCATTAATTACCCATTTTGAAACTTACAAACGACCAGCCACTCCGCCGAGCGCGCGCCGCACGAGATGAATGAATTAATGAAGAAATAAATCTCGCCCGCTTAGCGAACATTCCTTTTCCGAGGCAGCGGTGAATCTCCTCATTTACGCCCTCTTTCACGCACAATACACTATACTTTATAGCACTGTCGACCTATTAAAACCTTTCTCTTTCATAGCATACTCTAAAAAAACAAAAACACTTCGAGCAAACGTGCATATGTATCTACTGCACCTCCCAGATATTCTACCTCGCAAACGACTCGCACGCATAGGTCGGCATTTTAGAGCCCCTTCATTCACCATCACATCACGAACAAAATCACGTCTCCAAATTCATTCGCATTCACGTCACAAGTTACTCCGACCTCCCAAAGTCACGGCCCTTCACATCCCGGCGTTCAACCGCGCCAAAACTTCATCCCCTTCACATCACGGCTTTCAAACTCCGCCGAGAATTTGTTCCCTTCACATCACGGTGTTCAACCGCGCCAGAATTTATCCCCATCACATCACGCCGCCTCCGAATTCACGGAGTCATTCACCACCACATCACCAATTCACGAAGTCATTCACCATCATCACGAATTCATCGAAATTCACCATCGTGAATTCATTGGAATTCACCATCACATCATGAATTCATCGAAATTCACCATCACATCATGAATTCATCCGAATTCACATCACTTCACGAATTCATCCGAATTCACCATCACTTCACGAAGTCATTTGAATTCACCATCACATCAGTAATTCATCCGAATTCACCATCACTTCACGAAATTATTCACCATGACGGTCAACACGAATTTACCGGAATTCACCATCACATCATGAATTCCGCATGGTTCACGAAGTCATTCAGGTTCATCCTGACTAAATTCGACTTTCACGGCTGGTAGCCCTCACGAGTTCGCAGTTCTTGTGGAATAGGACTGTGGCGCCTTTTTGTGTCAGCCACTGGAAACCAGGACCTGACTCCGTTGCGGAAGTGGGGTATTTCGAGTGCGCGAAACGCAAAGCACATCGATAGAGCGCCAACCAAGCCAATGCCGCGCTGTTATCGTGTCACGTGAATGTGCTCCGTGCGCCGCCGCGCAGAACCGGCAGGTCACGTGATATGGTCTCGGCACCGGATTAGGTGCGCCTGCTCGTGACGTAGGCTTCGGCTGCGTCTCTTTTGAAACGATATATGGCTGCGCCGCGTAGAGCGAAGCGGCGCCGGCTTGCTACTAGTGTCCGCCGCCTTGGCGCCGGCTCGCTGCCTCCTCGTAGTCGTATGTGAGAGCAGTGAGAGCAACCAGCAAGCAAGCAACCACCTGCGTAACATGTTTTCCGCCTATTCTGAATTCATAACTGTATTCACTACCCCGTCGAGAATTAAGTTCACGGTATTACTTCCCATCACGAACTTATCAAGTTCCACGAGCCACTCACATCACAAATTTATCGTGTTCACGAGCCATTAACCATCACGTCACGAATTCATTGAGTCATACACATCACAATGAATTATATTCAATTCACGAAGTCATGCACCATCACATCAGGACTTCATTCAACATCACATCACGAATTCATTCAAATTCACGAAGTATTTCTCCATCACATCACCACTTCATTCACCATCACATCACAAATTCATTCAAATTCACGAAGTCATTCACCATCACATCACGAATTCATCCAAATTCACGAAGACATTCGCCATCACATCACGACTTCATTCACCATCACAGCACGAATTCATTCAAATTCACAAAGTCATTCACCATCACATCACGACTTCACAACTTCATTCACCATCACATCACGAATTCCTTCAAATTCACAAATTCATTCACCACCACATCACGAATTCATCCAAATTCACGAAGACATTCGCCATCACATCACGACTTCATTCACCATCACAGCACGAATTCATTCAAATTCACAAGAGTCATTCACCATCACATCACGACTTACCCGACTTCATTCACCATCACATCACGAATTCCTTCAAATTCACAAATTCATTCACCACCACATCACGAATTCATCCAAATTCACGAAGACATTCGCCATCACATCAGGACTTCATTCACCATCACAGCACGAATTCATTCAAATTCACAAAGTCATTCACCATCACATCACGACTTCACAACTTCATTCACCATCACATCACGAATTCCTTCAAATTCACAAATTCATTCACCACCACATCACGAATTCATTCAAATTCACGAAGTCATTCACCATCACATCAAGAATTTATTCACATTCACAAAGTCATTCACCATCACATCATGATTTTTTTCAATTTCAAGAATTCATTCAGAGCCACATTCAGATTCACGCCATGAATGTGAATGAAGGTGAATGGAGAGTTCATGAATGAATTTGCCGAGGTATGCTCGCACGTGCTGTCAAACAACTTAACTACAAAAGGAAAAGAATACCTTCTCGTGTTAGGTAATCCACCTTCTTCCGTTCTCGGCTCATCTGAAACGCCAGAAAGACACGCATAGCAACGGACAGGCGCCGAACCGGCGGCTGACTCATACAGGCCACCTGATCGGGTGCCATGAAAACACAGTCGATGCAACGGAGTGCCCCGAAAACAGAGAACGAAAACCGAAACCACTGGATCATGCTGATGACTTTTAACTCAAACCCCTAACGGTAAATAAAAGCGCGAAAATGTCGACGCACAACGGAACTGTACCTAACAGCGTGCCGTTATCCCGTGCGTCGACCTTTCCTAAATAAACTCTTTCATTTTAATTCTATTATTATCAACTACCAAATCGAAAATAAAAAATATCTATTGTAACCTTCCCTTATATTACCCCACTTTTTCTTTTCTATTCTACAAGTTCATCATGAACACCTCTAGAGTCACTTCCTAAATAAACTCATCATGAACACGTCTAGAGTCACCCTATAGTCCCACCTGAAAGACCCGCGCAAATACACGTGTGTGCCTATCTTCGTGGTGCAAAAGTACTTTTGGTTCTGTCAAGTGCTTCGTTACCAACTTCCCACGTCAAGAAAGACCCTTTTTGTGTGTGTAGCTTCGTGTTAAAAAGGTACTTTTCCTTCTTTACATTGTGCTTCCCTACGAAAGTTCCCACCTCAACCTGCCGAGTGTCTGTTTCTGTCACCGTGTGTGTGTGTGTGCACTTTCCTGGTGAACTGTGGATGTGGTGAACTGTGGACTAAGGACAAAAGCAACGAGAGGAATCCGCACCTACAGCTAGACAACATGCAAGGAAAGGTATTTGATTCCACAATACAGCTCTTTCGATATAGTTTGAATGTGCCGCAGAGGCCGGACTATAAGCGCTCGGGCCGCGATTCGAAATCATTTCTTTGCCTCAAACTATTGATAAAGTATTCGTTTTTAAAGAGTCTCTTTTTCTGCGCGTCCTCTACACGCATTTCTTGCGCGGCACAACAGATTAAGAACCTCCATCTTCGTATAGTAATCCCGTTTTTGAAACTCCAAACGCGCGCGCGATGCATGCTTTTGCCTTTCAGGTTAGACAATATTGTTTCCTCCCATCGAAAAATCCTAGAAAATCACCAATTCATCCTACGAGTGCGCGCTTTAGACCACAGATGCGGACCAATAAGCGCGTCATTTTACCACAAAAAAAAGTGTATAATTTTTTTTTCTAACTTTGAAATGGGGAATTTATTCCCTGTCGGAATAGAGAAATCGCGATTTTTCGAATTTTCGGTATGTTGTTCCTCTCGTCGAGATCTACAACTTTTTCTCATTAAACGTTTGACCTTTGACCTTACAAGAAATCATTAAGGTAGAATATTTGCATGAAAAAAAAAATTGGAAGTTTTTTTAATTATTTTTTCAAAGTCTTAAAAAAACCAAAATATGTTTTTTTCTTAAATTTCAACATTTATCATATCTTTGTAATATTGTTCTGTCTTCACTCCCAATGTTTAATTTTTGTCTCATTGCTCGATTGAATTATTCTATGTTCTCCGTCGTTGTGTAATTATGTATTGTCATTTTTTTCCTTTTTTTCGCGATCTATATGGTACTTTTCTGTATTGTTGCTCCGTTTCATTTTTTATTTCTATTTCACTTTCTTATTTATTTTATTTCTCTTATTATATTATATATTACATTGTTATTTTTATTTTTACTTTTTTATTTTTTAATTAACAGTTTCTGGTTTAGAAAATAAACTTTTTTTTTACCTGATTGTCAATAATCCCCTGCGATCACTGGTCTTGGTGCATACATAGAATGGTCGTTATACTTTAGTGTATATGTTAACAACCCTATAAATGACTCTTTGTGTAAGCTGCGTGTACTTTCTAGAATCACGCGTGAGTTCTCCACATGCACCTGTATTCTACGGTTAGGTTTTTCGTTAATCTGGACCAAGTTGTAGTTTTCCTCTCTACTCTGGGCATTATCCTCATCACTTTGACCTTTGACCCCGTGACCCTCAGGGGAGCAGATATTGATGATTTTAATCCAAATTTCGTAGCTTTTAAGACTATTGTAAATAACCTGTGAACCTTTTGTTGTGCATCATTACCAAGGCGTCAACCTAACCAACCTAAGTATTTTTTTTTACTTTTTTGTAAATTTCTATTTTTAGGCTTTATTGTTATTTTTAATTATTCATTTATATAATGACAATTTATTGTGTAACCTAACCTAACCTAGTATAACTTTTTATTTTTTATATATAGTTATTTTTATGGATCTTTTTTCAATTCTACTACTTTATTTGTTTATGACAATTTCTCTTCTAACATTAACCTAACCTATTAAATTTACTATTTATTTCCATTTTTTAATTTTATTGTCATCATTATTTCATTATTTTTATATATTATTTAATATTATGATGTTATTATAAATATATTGTTAAAATTATGTTGTGTATTATATATTAGTCTATTATATATCATATTATGAAATGTATTATTATATTCTATATTATATAGTATTATATTATGTTATGTATTATATATTACTATTATATTATATATTATATTATGAATTTTATTTTTATTTTTATTTTTACTTTTCATTTCTGTAATAACCATTCATGGCCTAACCTAACCTAACCCAATTTAACCTAACCTAACCTAGTATAACTTTTTGTTTGTATATATAGTTATTTTTATGGTTCTTTTTTCATTTTTACTACTTCATTTGTTTATGACAATTTCTCTTCTAACATTAACCTAACCTATTTAATTTACTATTTATTTCCATTTTTTATTTCTATTGTCATCATTATTTCATTATTTTTATATATTATTTAATATTATGATGTTATTATAAATATATTGTTAAAATTACGTTGTGTATTATATATCAGTCTATTATATATCATATTATTATGAATTGTATTATATTCTATATTATATAGTATTATATTATGTTATGTATTATATATTGCTATTATATTATATAGTATTATATTATGTTATGTATTATATATTACTATTATATTATATAGTATTATATTATGTTATGTATTATATATTACTATTATATTATATAGTATTATATTATGTTATGTATTATATATTACTATTATATTATATATTATATTATGAATGTTATTATTACTTTTATTTTTACTTTTCATTTTTATAATAACCATTCATGGTCTAACCTAACCTAACCTAACCTAACCTAACCTAACCTAACCTAACCTAACCTAACCTAACCTAACCTAACCTAACCTAACCTAACCTAACCTAACCCAACCTAACCTAACCCAACCCAACCCAACCTAACCCAACCCAACCTAACCCAACCCAACCCAACCCAACCCAACCTAACCCAACCCAACCTAACCCAACCTAACCTAACCTAACCTAACCTAACCTAACCTAACCTAGTATAACTTTTTGTTTGTATATATAGTTATTTTTATGGTTCTTTTTTCATTTTTACTACTTCATTTGTTTATGACAATTTCTCTTCTAACATTAACCTAACCTATTTAATTTACTATTTATTTCCATTTTTTATTTCTATTGTCATCATTATTACATTATTTTTATATATTATTTAATATTATGATGTTATTATAAATATATTGTTAAAATTACGTTGTGTATTATATATCAGTCTATTATATATCTATTATTATGAATTGTATTATATTCTATATTATATAGTATTATATTATGTTATGTATTATATATTACTATTATATTATATAGTATTATATTATGTTATGTATTATATATTACTATTATATTATATAGTATTATATTATGTTATGTATTATATATTACTATTATATTATATAGTATTATATTATGTTATGTATTATATATTACTATTATTTTATATATTATATTATGAATGTTATTATTACTTTTATTTTTACTTTTCATTTTTATAATAACCATTCATGGTCTAACCTAACCTAACCTAACCTAACCTAACCTAACCTAACCTAACCTAACCTAACCTAACCTAACCTAACCTAACCTAACCCTAACCTAACCTAACCTAACCCAACCCAACCTAACCTAACCTAACCTAACCTAACCTAACCTAACCTAACCTAACCTAACCCAACCTAACCTAACCCAACCCAACCCTAACCTAACCTAACCTAACCTAACCTAACCTAACCTAACCTCACCGTTGTGACTCCGGTCTCGTTTAGTGTGTGCCGTGAGTTGGCGCTTCGTGGTACACCGAGACACACCCTGAGTGCCGTGCGCTGTGCCATCTCCAATTGTGCCCAGTGTTTGGGGGAGAGTTTGAGAAGTGGCAGGGCGTAAAGGGCACGTGAGAGGATAAGCCCCTTGTACAGAGTGATTAGCATAGCTTGCGATGCTCCGCGTCGTGTTCCCGCGAGCATTCGGATTATGTTTGTGTGACGCTTCATTTTTTGGATAACGTCGCGGACTGCGGGGCTCCATGTGGGCCCCCTGTCCAGCGTCGCGCCAAGGTAGGTCGCATGTTTTCGAATTGGAATTGTTGCTCCGCCTGCTCGAATTGTCATTGCGAATTTGTGAGTCTGATGTCGCGCACTGCATAGAACTACTGATTTTGCCGCGGAGAGTGTTAGGCCGAGGCGAGTTAGGTAGAATTCTGTGTTTGTTACTGCGCGTTGTAGAACTGTTTTGATTGCCTCTCTGTTCCAACCTCGGCCAGTGACCCATATTGCAATGTCGTCCGCGTAGATAGCGATTCCTGGTTGTATTATTCCTTTGCTTCCTATTCCAATTGCTTGGGGAGGGCGGCTAAGGCGACGTTGAACAGGAGGGGGATAGCACTCCGCCCTGGGGAACTCCCTGACCGATCGTTCGCGAGGTGCTCAGAAGGCCAGAGGAACGCACTTGAGCAGTCCTGCCCGACAGGTACGCTCTCACATACCTGAGTGGGCGGCCCCAGACGCCAAGTTGCTTAAGTGCTTTTATGATTGCGGAGTGTTTGACGGCGTCAAAAGCTTTAGATATGTCTAGCAGGACGACTCCCGTCGTCCTGCTCAGTGCTTTGCCCTCCTCGAGCAGCGTGGCAATTTCTGCGATGGCATCGGCCGTGCATCGGTTTTTTCGGAAGCCACAGGTGTTCTCATGAAATGCTCCGACTGACTCGAGATGGTACTCGAGTCGTCGTTGCACGAGTCGCTCGAGAAGCTTCCCAACGCACGAAGTGAGTGCGATGGGCCTGTAGGAGCTGAATTGAGTAGCTGGCTTGTTGGGCTTCTTAATGGGCACGACCACGGCCGATCGCCAGGACAGCGGTATCTCCGCGTCTCGCCACGCTTTATTTAAGAGCTCGAGGAGGGCTGGGCGACTGCTTTTGTCGAGATTGCGGAGAGCCGCGTTAGTGACGCCGTCCGCTCCGGGGGCCGTCTTCTTCCGCGAGAGGCCTGCCAGGGCACGGTCTAACTCGTGCAATGTGAAGTCCTCTTGGCCAACTGTCATCTTGGGAGCTCTAACAGGCAACCAGCCTTTCCAGCCATAGGGGGCTCTTCGCGCAGGGGGAGGAGAGGGGGCACTGAGCAGCGTGTCCGCCAGCCTTTCCAGCATGTCGGCATAGGAGATGCCGAGGCGAATAGCTAATCCTTTAAGGGGATGTTTTGGTCCTGGCCGATTGGCCAGGACCCGCGCCATTCTCCACGCCTCGGCTGCTCCTCGGGGTCCGGCGAAGGAGTCACATTTGAGGTCCCATTGCTCTCTGCTCAGACGCTTAGCATGCCTTTTAAAGAGCGCGTCGAAGCGTCGGAACCCCAAAGTGTCCACGTGCAGGCCGGTCCGATTTGCTCTCCTCTGAGCCTGCCGGCGCTTGGCTCGTAGCTGCAGCCAACGGAGGTCCGGGTTTGGGCGCTTCACCGGGACACGCACCGTTTGTGTGGCTTCCTTGAGGGCTTGGGCGATCGTTCCGATCTGTTAAGGGTTTCTCCGAGAGCTTCGAGGCGCCGCAAGATCGCTCGATAGCGGTCCCAGTGTACTACCTTGCAGAACTTGACGGCTGGTTTGGGGGCGGGGCCCACGAGAATCGGGGTATGATCGCTCCCCCAGCCGTCTGGTTGTGCTTGAGGTATACCTTTGAGTGGGAGGCTCGCCGTGCAGATCGTTAAATCGAGGACGCTACTCTCCACTCCCGGCCTTAGAAACGTTGGGGCTCCAGTCCCACAGTGAGCCATGTCGGTGCGGTCTAGGGTGCACTGAAGTCGCCTACCCCTCGCGTCTGTCCGTTTGTCCCCCCACAGCTCGTTATGCGCATTGAAGTCGCCCCCGAGGATAATGTGTCCAGTTTCCCTGGCTCTTATAGTTGCAAGCACGTTAGACCGCCACTGTCCGACGGGGTGGACATAACACGAGAATACAGAGAATTCGTGCTCACCCCTTCTGATGCGGACACCGACGATCTCAGCGCTCGCTGAGCAGTAGGCCCTCGTGTCGATTCCGCAGTGGGACACCGAGTTCCTCACGTAGAGGACGGCCCAGGGATGCTTTTTGGCTCCACAGCAGGTGTACGACGTGTAGCCGGAGATGTTCAGATCTGCCACCTCGGCCTTGGGCTCTTGAATCAGGAGCACGTCGTAGGGCCTGCGTGAGAGTTCGCTCCCTACGTGAGTGAGCCGTCCGCGGAGTCCGTTGATGTTCCACTGCAGAATCGAGGGACAGCTGGGAGCCTGGACCCTCGTCCTCTGTTTTGTTTTAGGCTGTGCTGACATTGTGGGTCAGCGGGGTGAAATCGTGATGCCTGGTTAATGTGAGGAGAGGGAGTCGGGCGGGAGGCCAGACTGTAGGAGGGCGTAATCGTGCAGTGCAGGGCCGAGCATCCGAAGCAAATGATCCACCTGTCGAAGAGCAAGGCAAAGGAGTTGCTCGAGGGGATGCATGGGGGGCGTGGCCCGTCGCGCCAAGGGGATTCCCCGGCACCTGCAGCTGCTGGGGGAGAGGGAAAGGCGGCGGAGGTGCGCCGTTAGAAGGGGGAAGGAGGCCAGCGTCAGACCAGACAGAGTCGTGGGGAGAGCGGGGCCATTCCTTTCCGCTTGTGGGGGGAGGAGGCAGCTGCTGTTGAGCTCGCTGCTGCAGGTGGGGGAGATAAGCGGCGCTTGTCTCGCCTTCCGGGTGGAGAGAGGGTTGCGCGCGCCGGTGCATGTCGTGTTCTTCGGGAGGGGGAAAGGAGGTTGCCCCCGCCGCTGTTTGTTTACATTCGACCCTCCGTCGGTCAAGGCCGTCGGGGCGGTGTTGTTTTGGTGCCATTTTGCTTGTCTCTGGCGCTTGCGTTGTCGGTTCGAGGGTCGCGCGGGTCCAAATGTTTCTTTGTAGGGCGGGGGGTTCCTTTGATTTCCCTGCTCCTTGTGCTGGGCTTCTCTCCTCTCCTCCGGGCGAGTACGGTAGATTTGCTCTGTATGTTGATTCTGGTGATCAGCATCGCTGGCTGAATTCCGTTCCTCGTTCCCTGTAGGCTGTGGGCGCGGTTCAGAAGCTGTGGGCGGCGCGATGCTCCGAGACGCATTCCCTGTTGGCTGTTGGTCTTGGCCCGGAGCTGTCAGCTGAGTCCCTGTTGGCTGTGGGCTCGTGTCTGAGGCTGTTTTTGCTGCACTCCCTGTTGGCTGTGAAGTTGCTCCCTGTGCTGCTACTCTCGCGGGGCCGCGCTGGAGGGGGCAGGTGGGGCTGCATGGGGGTTTGAGTCCTCGAGGTAGGGGAAGTCCCGCCGTGACGCTTCGCTAGGCACGCGGGTGAGGAGGAAGGTTGTGAGGGTAGGATTCATCCACGCCGCACATGTGAGTGGGCGTGGCGTCTCGCGTTCCTCTGGTCGGTGTTGCGGCTCGGGTCGACGCATTTGTTCTTCCGCGAAGGCCACGGCGTGTCTTCGGGCTTCCACTCTCGTGCATCCCGTGCCCCGCTTAATCGTCTCCTCCAGCCTGGCCCGCTGGTAGGCTGGGCACCTCTTGTCTGTGGCGCGATGGAGGTATCCGCAGTTCGGGCACTTGGGGTTTTCCGCGCGTGGGCACTCTCCGCGGGCGTGCTTGTTTGTGCAAGTGGGGCAGGAGGTGGGCATGGTGCACGCAGATCGTACGTGCCCAAGTCTCCCACACTCCGTGCATTGCAAGGGACGCACCTTTAGGGGCCTGACGTGAAATCGGACGCTAAAGAGATCGACGAACCTCGGAAGAGGTCCGTCGAAGCAGAGCTCTGCGCCCTTTCCCCCGCCAAACCTCCGCAGGTGCACGATGGGGGAA
This sequence comes from Ixodes ricinus, assembly GCA_037355805.1. Taxonomy (NCBI): domain Eukaryota; kingdom Metazoa; phylum Arthropoda; class Arachnida; order Ixodida; family Ixodidae; genus Ixodes; species Ixodes ricinus. Next base: position 39,358 of record JAZHYW010011799.1, read on the forward strand.
GTTGGCGATGTCAGCCCCCTTCTCAGAAACGCGTCGGCATCTCTGGGGTTTAGGCCATAGATGGTCCCGCGTTCCTGGGTGTCCGAAGGGGGGAGAACGCCACCACTTCCATCTCTCCCAGTTTTTGGGTTTCGAGGAGAGTGCGTTTGGTGGCCGCGTCATCGGTGTCGATCGCGAGGATGTTTCGCGCGAGGTTGAAACGGACGGCCTTAAGTTTCCCTGGTGCGACGGTGTGTGCATAACTAGCGATGCGTATGCGGTTGTTAATAGTGAAACTTGCCTGGCCAGCCGGTCGGAAGAGTACTGTCCCTGGGCCGTCCTCTGCTTCGACCTCGTCATTGCTGTTGCCCGGCTGGGCCTTGTCTCGTTCGCCGTCGGCCTTGTCTTTGGCGCTCGTCGGCGCGTCGTTTTGTTGGAGGGAGGGGCCTTGTCCCGATGGTTGGGGGCCTTGTCTTTGCGAGGGGAGAGGAGGGTGAACCTGTTTTCAACTGGGATGGCAGGAATGAGGTCATCGCTTTCCTCCTCGCTCTCGTGGTCTTGTTCGCTGTTGGTTTCATCCTCTCCCTCTGATAGTGATGTGAGGGAGGGTGTTTGGTCTTCCGTCTCCTGGCTGTCGGAGACTTGGCCAGGGGAGAGGGGTGGTTGTGGTTTGCTTCACTTGGGTCGCCTGATGGGCTGGCGCCCTGCGAAGCGGGTGAGGGGGTTAACGGGGGCTCACCTTCTTGGGATTCGGGGAGGTTGTCGGATGGTACTTCTCCATCTTGGGAGCTCGGGGGCTCTTGGCCGCCATTGCCGGTGCCGGACAGATCCGGGTTTGGGGTAGGGGACTCCACGAGGGTGATCCTTTGTGTGGATGGCTCCTCGTGGTTTGTGGTATGTTCTTCTGCTGCAGCGATGTCTCTGGGCAGCGTCTGGCTGGCAATTGAATCGAGCAGGATGGCGTCGTTGACCGCGCCTTGCACGCGGTTTTTTTGCAGACTTCTCGTGTTGTAGGAGGCTCTCTTTGGTCCTCCATTTCGGGCTGCTTTCTTGCCCCTCCCGTAGGAGGGGCAGGGGGAAAGTGTGATTAAATGGAGAGAAAGGGGTTAGGGTCCTCTGCCTTGTGGCTCAGAATCTTTTACCTGGGCCCCTCCATGGGGATGGGGGGTTGCTCTAAGTTCTAAATTACTCAATACCTTACTCGATTAAGGCTAGGTATCAGATTCCATATCTTTCTTGATTTAGAGCTGGCCTGCCGCCTCGTAAAGGCAGCCAAGGAACTTAATTAACTAGGCTTTAATTAGCTAGTCGAAAATGTTTAAATAGACTTTATTAGCTGGCCGAAAAAACGTGTGCTCTCTTCGGTGTCTCAATTAAA